>JAAGKR010000693.1:0-17187 GCA_011419295.1 Clarias macrocephalus
ATCATGATTCTTATCTCATCTCATTTCACCTCATCCATAGGTGTCCTTTAGAATTGAAGATTCTTTTTTTTTTCAATGTGCCAAAATAAGCGACACCTTGGAAAGCTGAGGCTTTTCACTCTGCAGAAAAGCCAGTTCACAGCAGGCAAAAGAATGTGTAATGTGAAAGAAAGAAAGCTCTAGTAAAGTGATCTGGCCCTGGAGAGATTGGACAGAGAGAGAGAGAGAGAGAGAGAGAGAGAGAGATGAATTTTAAACCATAGAAAATGCTGTTTTTAGTATTTAATTTTAGATCTTTAAGCATTTGTATATCAGTCTCATTAAAATAAATTCAGTCTCCTCAGGCAAAGGACAGAGAAGGAACGGGGAATGCTGCGTAAAAGAGAGATAGCGGTCGGGCCTATACTTAATCATGGTCATGGCTCATTTATGAAATCATTACAACACTGATTACAGAATGTTTACAGACCCTGGCCATCCGCCTGCAAAAGAGACTCACCACATCCAAACCACAGCCTACACAGCTACATCCCCATGTGTCGAATTAACAAGCTACAGTTTTTATATAGATCCAGTTTGCCTCAAATCAGCTCTGAATGTGTTAAACATTGGAGAATTTACTGTGCGGAAATTCTCAGCAACTGGAATGCGCTAGGTGCCAGAGAGGACAGCCAAGGCCAGTAAACCAAGAGGGAACATGTTGTTGTTGAGAGAGAAACAACGGAGATGATGGAACGTTTATCTATCCATCCCAAGACAAAATACAGCTTTCTACGTAGTATACAAATGACAAAATGATTTACACATGAAGACTAAATGCACATCCGTAACTGTAAAAACAATAGAAATTAATGCATTTATTCGTTACATAATAAGTTTTTGTGAATATCTAATGATTGTTAAATACTGCATGAGCAACTGTTGACCGGTGTAAGTCGGGAGGAGCTTGTTCATGTTCATCCGTACGCTGTTTATTTTTGCTTCTCAGCAACCTCTTTGTTTTCTCTCACTTCATTTTTCTTTCTGTTTGCTTGCAAGGATTTTCTTGTCAGCGATGTCGCCACCTCTGTGATCCGGGTTTATTCATGCACTAGTTATTGTATGTGGATTTGTCATAAAACTAAGCGTGATTAACACTAAAACATGACATGATTAACCTTGACCCAGTTATTTTATTCCTCGATCCACTGTGGTTCCTAGTGATTTGAAGGAATGTTTTATTTAAGTAAAAATCCTGGAATACGATGATGTTTGGAGTATATTACAAAGTAAAAGTAGTAATTGGTAGCTAAATCAGACCTGTGGGAGAGAAGAAGAAAAAAAACAGCCATTGGAAATAAGAAGACAAAACAATTTTGATAACTGTGATGTTATTTCATTTAAAAACCTCAAAACTAGTATCAGGTTAAGAGGTGTGAAAACTAGGTCAGACCGCAGCCCCCTTACCAGCAATACTCCTGACGCAGGTTGGTGCATATGGCATTTGAAACTTTCTCATACAATGAGTTATCTAAAAACACCATCACATAATGATAGTATGTGTACCTTTCTTTTTGAATAATGACTTCTTTTCGATGATTGATTTCTGTCATTCAGTCATAACTTCATGAAACTCATTGTAAAACATTTGTATATTACTCACAGGTACGGGCTCTCTCTTAGCATCTTTAGAAAGAAAAAAAAATTTTTAATAGAATTTAGCTAGAAAAAGTTGACACGTGTGCACTAAAATAAAAGAAAAAACTCAGAATCTTGCAAATATTTGCTCATGTGTGCTTCACTGTTTAAAACAAAGGGCTTTACTTTATATTTATACTCACATCCGGATGAGCTGTTGTTTCTGTTCTTTTGTGGTTTCTTCTTGTGAAGACAACAGCATGATTAATCATGTGCAGCTTTCACAGTAGGAAATTGAACATTTATGCACCAAAGCACTTAGTTAATGAAAAGAGCCTTGAATCATGTATCAGTTCTGAAGTTTTATCATAAGGAGTTTTAGAGCACATAGAGATACTGTACCATCTATGGTGTAATGGTGAGCCAGGACAGGAAGAGAACGTAACAAATAAGCCAAGTCCTAGATTGTAGATTTGAGATGATCTAGAAAAATGTTTTGCTTTTTATATTTAAAGTAAAACATCCTAGCATGTTCAGCACTGAAGATGATGAGAAACATTTCACAAACTGGAAATACAGTTCTTTCAGAATGCACACATTCGTTTAATATGAATAAAACAACTCAACTCACATCACACCCAAGTGGCATTTGCAACTAAAAACCATCAGCTAAAGAGATTAGTCGTTTAATGTGTCACTGATCAGAAGGAAATAATTTAGATGAGATGTTTAAAGATACAGCCTAGTAGTAGTAAGGATGCTAAGTGGCATTCTCGAATTGTGTGCTTGTGTGAGTGTGTGAGGGCCACGTCCAGGCCATGTACCCCAAGCCGCTGCAAGCCTGTAACAGAATAAGCTGTATAGGAAATGAATGGATGAACATAACAAGCTCAGCAGAAATGTCATTTCCCCTCTAGTCTGTTTTAACTACTTCACTTCGCCTGATCGTCTGTCACCATCTGTACTTTTTTTCTCACATGTTCATGCCTTAGGGAACTGTTTTTTTCTTTTTCTTTTGAAATGATGCATAAGTCGCTGTGGGGCTTAAAAAACAAAAGCATTTGTCTGGAATTTGCTGAGGTACTGTACAAGGGCTGGACTGAAAATGAGCACCAAAAAGGCTCCTAGGGCGCGATTTCTCAAGACTACATAAAAATCCAGGCTGTATGCAAGCAAAATGCAAAGCTATGAAGACGGGGCTCAGGTCGATTACATACTGTAATATTGTAGATTATGTTTCCAGACCTGGCAAACTTAATGAAAATAGAGATAAACAGGCAGAGGTCAGGTGCGGCTGACCTGGCAGCGACTGTAACGGAAAATACAGATGTTTATACGGAATGCAAAATTATACAGCTTATTCAGGGTGGTACAAAGTACGATGTTGTAGCTTCATGTTTCTACACAGTTCATCTATTCTTGCTGTGCGCCTAGTTTGGTAAAGGATTTTTACTGACAGCAGTGTTCCTGTTTGCTTGGACACAGTAGCGCCATGCGTCATCTGAAACTTGCTGAGCCTTCCAACGCTGCGTTTTCGCTTTCACATCATGCAGATACATGAAAGGCAGCAGAGGAAGTTGACACGGTGTTCTTCTAAAAGATAGACGCTACAACCTTGGATGTATTAATATCAAAGCACAAGGTTATAATAAAAGCCACAAGCTCCTTATCGTTGGGCCGCAGCCACGTGTTTTTCACACGAATTTGTCGCGTACTCTTAGTGCCACTCTCCACTGATGCATGCAACAACCTGAATGAAGCAAGAAACATCTTGTGGTTACTTAACGAGCGACAGCTCATATCAATGCATCTGCAGCGATTATTTTAAAAGGTTATTACTTTCTATCCCTCTTCTCTTCATTCCACAAGTTTCTCACGGCATACTGTATGAAATCGTATACAAAGGTCAATAGGATACTTGTGCTGTTATATAAGAAGGCCAATAAGGCATTCAAGCCTGCTGCTCTGCCACTTCTTAGCACATCTGGTCACAATTGAGCGCATCTCGCCCCCACAAACACATCCTCAGAATGAATTTCCAGCTATTTGAACCAGACTAGATAGTTCAACTGTGCAGGGGTAATTTTATGGTCACATGTTACTTCTCATCCTTGTTATGCAAAGTCATGTTGCTTTTTTACTCACTATTGTAGAGTCTTATTTATTAACCTACTCTCTTGAGAAATAAAGTATGTAGCTCAGTACGTAGAACCATAACCACAAACTCATTGTGGCTGCATACAATAACATAAGTTTCAACTGGCCGAATGAAACTTGTTCCCCACCCAATATTTCTTCAGATCTTGCTTTCAAGGAGCCAGACTTTCTCGTATGTTTTAATGTAGTCTTAAGGAATAGTTCTAAAGATTTCCTGAATAATTTTTTGTCTCTCATTTTCTCTCCACTCCCTATACCTGACCAATTGCAGAGGGATGTTTGTTTGCTTGCTGAATGATGGGTGGTTAAACAGCTGAGGAGGTTTCTGCTGAGGTCGCTATGTACCGTAAAACAGCCATGATTTTAAATTGTAACTTTAGGCACTTTATGGCCTATTAATCTATTAGATCGATAAATAAATAAGATCTGATATTAAAGGTTTTTTTTAAGCATCATTACTGCACTAATTAATAATGTTCATATTACAGCTAACTGGGTTATATAGTGCCCCAGGGTTATAGTGATCATTTTCAAACCATAAATGTTATTTAGGTTTGATCAATTTCCTCATTCTTGTTTAAAAGCAAAGGTTTTGATATACAAATCAAAGATCATTTCTCGAACATTGCTTTATGAAAGATGCATGGAGTATAAAGGAGTTATTAAAGTTATGTGTAGGAACCCATTGCAAAACAAAACAAACAAAAAAAATTATGGCAACCAACTTAAATCTTTTAAAATCAGTTTACATGGGCGATGTACTGTATATGAAAAAGTTTTACATCAATATTTTTCTAATAGTTTTTGACAGAGATCAGATAGATGGTTTTGTGGTCTTAGGTAAGTATATTTTCTTTGAACCTTTCATTTATTTATATGCATCTTCCCATTCTCAATTAGTTTCATGTCGATTTTTCTATTCTAAATTGGTTTTACTGTAAGTGGACCTTTCCATTCTGAAATGGTTTTATGTGAATCTTCCCATTCTCAAGTGTTTTTATGGGGATTTTCCTGTTTATAAATAGTTTTATATAGTATTTCTCATTCTTAATTAGTTTTATATGGAGCTTCTCATTCCCAAATGGTTTTATGTCAATTTTTCCATTCTAAATTGGTTATATGTGGATCTTTCCATTCTCTAATGGTTTGATGTGAATCTTGCCATTCTCAAGTGTTTTATGGAGATCTTCCCATTCATAAATAGTTTATATAGTGCTTCTTATTCTCAGTTGATTTCATGTGGAGCTTCTCAAATGGTTTTATGTCAATTTTTTTTCCATTCTAAATTGGTTTTAAATAGACCTTCTCATTTTCAGTTGATTTTATTTAGATCTTCTTATTCTAAACTGTTTTTATGTTGATCTTCCCATTCTTAATTGTATAATTGTATATCAGCTAGGGGGGGGTTGCTTTTATAAACTGGATGTGTGCAGCTACACACGTACACTTGGTAAAGGAGTCAGATCTTCAGCCTGATGGAGGGTTATGTTCATAATTCATTTTTGATTCGTGTTTATTTATTTACTTTTTTATTTTTTAATCTGCTGTTATATAAAATTGTTCAACAGCAATATACCAAACAGAATCGAGATTTGAATTGTGGTGTAAATTCTATCACACTAAATGACATTTTAAACCAATTGTAAATGGCTGCTTGTCGTTGTATGCTATACCTCTTTGCATCTCTACTCAGAATTGTTTTTTTTCTTTTTTATCTTGCATCTACAGTAATATGTTACCACATATTTTCTTGAGAAGTCAGGAAGCTCTGTGACTATTTATGCAACCATATTCTCAATGCTAATGCGAATGAGAGCATTAGCGGTTAGTTGGGCAAACTAATCAGACGTTATCAGAGGCATCAAACCAGCAGATCTGTCCAGGTGTGGGTCATCTGGAAGCTTGCGAATGTGAGTGTCACATGGTTTCTCTGTGGTCTAGAAGGTGGGGGCCATGTTTGTAGGTAACCCTATTGTTAGAGAATTATAGTTTATTGTAGTTTGTAGAACATTCTGTGTTAAATGATATGGAAAGTGGACACGAACTGTTGATTGAAACACGGCATACAGAACAGCAATTAATCACTTTCATTTTCAAATAGAAACTCAGACTGTACCTTGTAGATTCATTGCCATTCAAATTGTATATCTCAAAATATTATATTATTTCATTTAGAGTTTAAGTAAATGACTATTTATACAGGATAATTACTATGTATCGCTCAGTGTACGTCAGTAAACTTGAGACTTGAGAGTTTTTCAGATACTTACTATTTGAGTAGCCACAGAAGGTTACTGAATGTGCTGACTATTCACAAAGAGTTGTAGCATATTCATGGAAAATTGACTAGACGGGAGAAGTATGGTGAGAAGAAGATTGTAAAGCAAAGTTGATTTAAGAACATGGGAGAGCTTCACAAGGACTGGAGTGAGACTGGACTCAGCAAGAGCCACCACATACAGACATCCTCAGAAAATAGGCTACATTCATTATGGCATTACTAGAATCAAGCCACTTCTGGACCCAAGGCAATGGCAGAAGCGTTGAACCTGGGCTAAAGAATGACAGAACTAGACCATTGGTCAGCGGTCCAAAATATTCTTTTCAGATGAAAGTAAATTTTGCATTTCATTTGTAAATCAAGTTCCAAAAGTGTGGAGGAAGAGTGGAAAATCACAGAATCCAGTGAAAAGTCCAGTGCGAAGTTTCCACAGTCTGTAGTAATCTGAGGTGCAATGTCCTCTGCTGGTGTTGGCCCACTTGTGTTCTACCAAGTCCAAAGTCAACGCAGCCATCTAACAGGAGATTGTAGAGCAGCCATGCCTCCATCTGCCAAACGTCACTTGTGGTTGCTTTTATGAACTGGATGTGTGCAGGTACACAGGGTAAAGGAGTTATTTCCCATCAGGAGTCAAGGCCATGATTTGTGAAAAATATTGTCTTCTCTGACACTCCCTGGCCTTCAGTCTGTTGACTTGGTAGTGGGTTACCATCGGGTGTTATGTTCAGCACAGCATGGATGATGTGCCTCATTCAGTGTGTTGTTTCTCTCATTATTAAATAGTAGGATGAGCACGAGTACGATTAATATGAAGTAACTCTTTCACAATTTTCAAAACTGCTGTCATATGAAACTGCTCAACAGCAATATACTCACAGATTTGAGAATTGTTGTATAAATTATATCCCACTAAATGACATTTTAAACCAAATATAAATGACTGCTTGTTTTTTTGTATGCTATACCTCTTGGTATCTCTCCTCAGAATCTAGTTTTATTGCTCACATCTAGTTACCACAGATGTTCCTGTGAGCTCTAAGACTGTTCGTACAACCATATCCTCAGTGCTAATGCATATGAGAGCATTAGCTGGTGGTTGGGCAAACTAATCAGAAGTTATCAGTAGCGAGAAATCTGCAGAAGTTTGAAAACTATAAACCTCAAGCAGCAACATCACATTTCAGTTTTGGATGCAGACTGACGAAGAGCAAGTCTGTTTTCAAAGTTCGTAAGTATCTCATGGCAATGTTGCCGCATATAGCTTCACTTATAATTTGATTCTGATGATTGTTATATTTCATTTAAATGTTGATTAATGGGTGTTATTAAGTATGTTGTTGTATGCATTAATCATGATCTCTGCATTTTCTCTGGTTGAGATCCATTGGTAGGATGTTCACATTTATTTTTCGGTACAGACTGGCCATGATTTGCCATATAACTCATTTCATTCTTTCTTTCCTTTTTTTTTTTTTTTGTATTTTTAAATCCAGCATGACCGTTTAGCGTTTAACTGCAAATGATGTCAAACATCACCAGTGTACTCGAGGAGGTCACAACACTCAGGTGAGAACAATCTGGATTCAGATTTTATGAACTCCTAACCTCTTTAATATTAAACACTAGCTATCTATAACCTTTTTTTATGAATCATTTCTGTGACATGTTGAAATACTTAAAAGAGACCGGATGAACCCAGAAATTTAACAAGAAGTGAATTTACTTGGAAATGCTTTTAATCTGATGTAATAATCTCATTTGCATTCATGTGAACTGTTATCAAGCACTAGCTATGCTTCATAAACCTTTCTGAAAAAGGTTTCACAGGTAATAATGGGATAATAATCTGCTCCCTTCTTCAAGAAAAGGCAACGTGACAAAATACTGTAACTTCTTTTGTAAATTATTTAGTGTCGCTTTATTAAAGATTTACATTTAACTTAAAATGTGTAACAAAGGCCATATCTAGGCATCTATTGAAACTAAATGTTACATAAAATAAAGGTGTACATGTTTACTGCATTTATCTGCTTCATGAATTTGATCACCCAACCACAGTGTTCTGACATTTACGCAAAAGGATGTGGCAGAACGAATACTTCATCTAGATTAGATCTGCTGCTAACATTTCCATCATTACTCTCTTTGAAAAGTTTATATAAATTGAAGTTTATATAAGAAGAGGTTTTGGCAGATAACTTTTATTGGATGAATAAATATTAAGGATTCTATTCACAATTCATGTTGAAAAGACACATATATTTATGCATGAAAAGTCAGTAATCAGAGTCAGGTTTAACAGTCACCTACGTCACTTTTCTTAAGCAGAAGCAGAAGAAGTTTCTAGATTTTTGCATTCAAGCATACTATGCTTTGAACTAACCTGTTTTGTGCAAACCACGACAGTGAAGGACTGCATTAACATAACATCCATTTTTTTCATTCTGTACATTTTTTCTTTCCATTTCCCATGGTGCAACTATTCGAACTGCAAGGTACTGGAAACAAAAAGTAATTATGCAAATTGACCCAAATTTAATTAGGTAATTAACTATCAGCAGTAACAACAGTCAATTATTTTGAGACACGTGGATCAACTGTTCTGTAATAGTTCTTGCAAGAACAGTATTGTCAAGTGCATGTGCAAAACCATTTAAGCATCATGATGAACCTGTCTCTCATGAAGACCTTCCCAGGAAACCAAGAGCAAAACATACCTCGACTGCAGAGAAGACGTTTATTCAAAGTTACCAGCCTCAGAAATCACCAACTAACAAATAGCCAGAGCCATTATAAAGGCTTTACATAGCATAAACATCAGACACACCCCAATATCAACTGTTCAAAGGAGAATATTTCTACATTGTTTTACAGTGTAGAAAGAAATGAAAGTAAGGAAAGACCATGGAATTAGAAGGTGTGTCCAAAATTTCTTTGAGGTTGAGTCTCAACCACCTGAGCCACCACTTCCTCTCCTTTCATTCTGTCACATGATCAGCACATAATCAAGCGAAAGTACAAAGCTGCTGTCGTGAATGAAGTGAATGTGTTTGATGGTAAAAGTCGAATTCTATATAAATCACATGGATCCCAATATTTCACTAATAATCAAAGTAATCGTTTAATCCGAATAAAAATCCATCATGTAAACAACTAAACAATCAGACCAGACCTGCCTCAACTGGAATGGGAAGAATAGTGATAAAGAGAAAATATTTTGCCAATAAATATGCATGTTTGCCCGCATGAAAGTAATGTAGTCAGTTTCCATGAGGGAAATTTTGTTCCTATTCTTGATGGGTAAACTGTGTGAGAACAACTCTCTCCCATCAGACTTTTCTATCAGTGACTCAACCTCGGGTCGAGAAAGAGGCACTGATAGACTCTTTCATACGTTATAACATTTGATACATAGTAAAGCATCTAACCAATCATGCTTTTTAACATCATAATGAAAAGAGCGTTAATTTGTCCATTATTAAATCTTTCCTGCATGTTTTTAATGGCTTCCCATTTGCTGATTACTGTAATAACTCTCTCATCCTCTTTCCTCTCCATAATTTCAGTATCAGCCCATCAACTGAATTTGTCCTTGAGGCTGAACCATGTCAATACGAAACCCATGCAAGCTGGTTTCTCCCAGTGCTCTACTCGCTGTACTTCGTGGCGGGATTCCTGGGCAACATGCTGGTGCTGTGGGTGATCCTGAGAGGTGCTCAGATGAAAAGCATGACAGATGTGTCTCTCCTGAACCTGGCCATCGCTGACCTTCTACTGATCTTCACTCTCCCCTTCCTGGCTCACTATGCCAGAGATTCCTGGGTGTTCGGTAACACCATGTGCACTCTGGTCCTCAGTGTGTACTACATTGGATTTTATGCTGGTATTTTCTTTATTGTGCTGATGAGCATCGACAGATATTTGGCTATCGTCCATGCTGTGTTTGCTTTGAAAATTCGATCTAAAACGTACGGGATTTTGGCCAGCATGATCATCTGGATTATAACTATTGGAGCATCTTTTCCTGAACTACTGGATCTTGGAATGGATGAACATAATAATTGCAATGCATATCCAAAAAATGTGAGTCACAATCATTTGAAAAGTGCAGCCTTCTTTAAAATGAATGTTTTGGGCATGTTAATTCCACTGACTATTGTGGGATTTTGCTACTCAATGATACTATGGCGACTTCAGACCGTTCGTACATCAAAGAAACTGACCATTCGGCTTGTTGTTGTGGTCATGGTGGTCTTCTTCTGCTGCTGGATACCGTACAACATTGCAGCTTTCCTCAAAGCACTGGAATTGCGAAATATCCTGCCTCAAGAGTGTGAGATCAGCAAAAGGATCCAGCTGATGCTGCAAGCCACTGAAGCCGTGGCGTACTCACACAGCTGCCTCAACCCGTTCCTCTATGTATTCGTGGGTGAAAAGTTCAGAAGGCACCTCGCCAGGCTCCTTCTCCAGACACCATTCGGCCATGTGCAGTGTATGAAGCGCTACATCACGCAGGTTCCAGGCTCTGTCTATTCACAGACCACCAGTGTGGATGAACGCTCAGTTGCTGTCTGAATATTAGAGTACCTTGAAAACTGTTTTTAACTCCTATAAATGTGCATTTAGTTGGTACTGGTAAAAAAAAAAAAAGAAATGATTCGCAAGTTATGGTGAAAAGGATATTAATTCTATTAGCACGCTTTATAAAACCTTGCATTTAGGCTCATGTATGACTCATACATATTTTCCTTCTAGAAATAAGAATACAGCGTATCTTATTAAAGTAATAATTGGAGCTCAGATTGTTCGTCATTTTAGCTATGTGTACAGATGCAGATCTCAGGAAGTTAAAGTTAAATGTACTGTACAGCAACTGACTAAACAGACTTGAATTGTGTCGAAAATCTTAGAATTATTTTGAAATTATATTTACACAAATACACGTGCATACATAGTATAGTTTTATCTGTCCATATGTCTCTGTTCAGCATTAAATATTTAGGAATATATTATGGTCAAAATGCATCATTAACAATCTAAAGTAGAAATCAGAGCTATGTTTAGTAGTTGAAATAAGAGCATTTCCACACACACACACACACACACACACACACACACACACACACACACACACACACACACACACACACACACAATGTGACGAGAACCCACAGAATGGGTTTTAGTTTGCTAGAAGTTTGAACTTTGGAGCAATGAAAAAATGTCATGTTGTCCGAAGGCCTATTTATGAGCGATGCACCCATCATGCATCATGCGCACTTTACAAGCCTCTGGAGGCAGTGTTATGATCTGGGGTTGCTTCAGTTGCCCAGCAACGTTGTGGGCCTATAAAATTAAGTCGGCTGACCACCTGAATGTACTGAATGACTGAATGTACTGAATGATGTTATCACATCCGTGGAGTTTTTCTTCCCTGATAGCGTGGCCATATTCTAGGACTCAAATTATGAAAGAGCAGTTCTGCAAGCCGAGGGGATCATTATCATAAAATATTTTAACATTAACTGGTCACCGTATTGCAATTCAAGTACACTAACCTAAAGGATTATTAGGGACACCTGTTCAATTTCTCATTAATGCAATTTTCTAATCAACCAATCACATGGCAGTCGCTTCAATGCATTTAGGGGTGTGGTCCTGGTCAAGACAATCTCCTGAACTTCAAACTGAATGTCAGAATGGGATAGAAAAGGTGATTTAAGCAATTTTGAGCGTGGCATTGTTGTTGGTGCCAGACGGGCCGGTCTGAGTATTTCACGATCTGCTCAGTTACTGGGATTTTCACGCACAACCATTTCTTGGGTTTACAAAGACTGGTGTGAAAAGGGAAAAACATCCAGTATGCGGCAGTCCTGTGGGCGAAAATGCCTTGTTGATGCTGGAGGTCAGAGGAGAATGGGCCGACTGATTCAAGATGATCGAAGAGCAACTTTGACTGAAATAACCACTCGTTACAACCGAGGTATGCAGCAAAGCATTTGTGAAGCCACAACACACACAAACTTGAGGCGGATGGGCTACAACAGCAGAAGACCCCACCGGGTACCACTCATCTCCACTACAAGTAGGAAAAAGAGGCTACAATTTGCACGAGCTCAGCAAAATTGGACAGCTGAAGACTGGAAAAATGTTGCCTGGTCTGATGAGCCTCGATTTCTGTTGAGACATTCAAATGGTAGAGTCAGAATTTGGCGTAAACAGAATGAGAACATGGATCCATCATGCCTTGTTACCACTGTGCAGGCTGATGGTGGTGGTGGTGTAATGGGGTGGTGGATATTTTCTTGGCACACTTTAGGCCCCTTTAGTGCCAATTGGGCATCTTTTAAATTGTGCCATGTCCATCCCTTTATGACCACCATGTACCCATCCTCTGATGGCTACTTCCAGCAGGATAATGCACCATGTCACAAAGCTTGAATCATTTCAAATTGGTTTCTTGAACATGACAATGAGTTCACTGTACTAAAATGGCCCCCACAGTCACCAGATCTCAACCCAACAGAGCATCATTGGGATGTGGTGGAACGGGAGCTTCGTGCCCTAGATGTGCATCCCACAAATCTCCATCAACTGCAAGATGCTCTCCGATCAATATGGGCCAGCGTTTCTAAAGAATGCTTTCAGCACCTTGTTGAATCAATGCCACATAGAATTAAGGCAGTTCTGAAAGCGAAAAGGGGTCAAACACCGTATTAGTATGGTGTTCCTAATAATCCTTTAGGTGAGTGTATATTAAGTTTACAATACCACTGTACATTGTGTACGTAAGACATCCATGCTCTGTACATACATATGACCCCGGATGCTTTATAAATGCATTTTATTTTTGTAAATATTGCATTTATACAACTCTGAATAGATGCTAACTGTTTTCATTGACTTTGTACACTCACCTTTGAATCTCATCTAAATCCAGACAGTTATTGAGTCCAGATGTAATCTGTTTTTAAGTAACGTTTGTGTTTTAAAGTTTGGTATCGATTTCCAAAGTTCAGGTATGTTTTGCTCTGGCATGCCCCCTAGTGGATGTCACAATAACTTCATTTGCAGAAAAGGTAGAGTAAGGCACAAGTTGAACATTGTTGACACTGACTTTTTAATTGTATCTTATCCATTATGCATTAAATCATGTTTATGGGGGAAATCATATTGTCCCATCATGAAGTTTAATTATGCAGGTTTTCTTTATAAAATACTTCCCATTTAAAATGGGATTTATTCCGCCTGGGAAAAAAAAGGCAAATATTTTATTTGACTAATTCTAGCTCTGCTTGTGGTGGTCAGTGTGATGGCCAAGAAGCACTCTTTTACAATTATTTACAGTTTGCATCCTGGAGCATGCTCATTCCTGTAAAAAAAAAGTAGCATTGATGAGACAAACTGTTCTGCACATTTCAGATTAAGCCATCTGACTTAATCCCCAGCAAATTGAAGGCTTTTTAGCCATAATAAGAAGCTGTGTCCTTATGAACAACTTATTTTCCTAAGAGTTACCATCAGACTGTGTAAGGAAATGTTCTTACTTTCACAATTAAACATAGCTATTCTACTGTCCACGCTTTTACAATGCAACTTTGCCAAGTGTTTAGGTGATCTCTGATCACAATCATTCATGATTGTTTCACGCCAGATAAGTGGCCAACACCCCAGCGCTGTACAAAAAGGGACATGGATTTTCAGATATTTGACACAAAATACATTTTAAAGTGCCTGACAAAACAATGCCACAAAAACACCTCCACTTTAGATCATCTGTTTGCTCAGACTTAAATGATCATAACTTTCTAAGCAAGCTCTACTCACCATCACGAATAAACTAATTACAGGTTCAAATGACGACACCTTTACAATAATACACAACAAAGAGCATGTTGCGCTGGAGAAGAAATAAAATAAACATATTACGTTTGAGACAGCACAGTGGCTTTGCATCTTCAGAGTCTGGGTTCAATTCCCACCACCGGGTTGTTGTGCAAGGAGTTTGTATGTGTTCTCCCTGTGCTTGGTGGGTTTGCTCCAGGTACTCTGATTTCTTCCCATAGTCTAAAGACATGCAGATTAAGCTGATTGCTGTTCTCAGATTGCCCGTAGTGTGTGAACGAGCATGTAAATGTGTGTGTATGTGTGTGCCATGCGATGGATTGACACCTTGTCCAGGGTGTACCCCACCTCATGAACAATAAATTTTAAAAAAAGTATGCGTATGGATAATAAATTGAGGGAATAATGTAACCCACCTCTGCCACATGAGGACTGTATTAAAAGGGGAAGAGGAAAGGTACATACACATGATTTATTAGTACAGAAGAAGAAATTAATAAAGATGATATTTATCTGGGTTACATGTGCACATGCTTCATTTTAGTAAAATTGCCATAACAACAAACAAATACACACAAACACACACATAACATGGAACACTAGAGTCAATGTCTACAGTCAAGCCAGCTTCACATCACCATATACTGAAAGGCTGCCCTCCAAAAAACTGTCACTAAAGTACACTTCAAACTTTTTTTAACAAATAATTATAACAAACAAATACAAAAACATAAGGCATTCATTGGAAATCGGGTATCATATGCACATTTTTTTTCAGTACTGTATTCTTTTTTTAGCTGCTTAAATTTTTCCATAATAAGATGATTAAAAAGTAGCAGCACTGTTGTCAAAGATGGGAAATTACGTGCATTCGGAACACCCTGCAACGTCCTCAACTCGGACACTGCTCACTGCTTCCTCAGTGCGTTACCCTGGTAAGTAAACACCACCGATTTATGTAGATCTCATTTTTACACATCTAAAATACAACATAGTATGAAATGAGTATGAAAAGTATAAGGAAATATGTATGAAAAAAAAACTTACTTTTTATGTCATGAATTGAACAAAGATACAAAATAAAAATATTATTGTGGCACTGTGCAAAAGTTTAGGCACCCTACATAATCAGTACTTCGTAACACCTCCTCTGGCAGAAATCACAGCTTGTAAACGCTTTTTATAGGCAGCTAAAAGTCTTTAATTCTTGTACTTTCTCCCATTCTTCCTTGCAAAAGGCTTCTAGTTCTGTAATATCGTCTTGCACGCACAGCTCTTTTAAGATCAACCCACAAATTTTCACTGATGTTTAAATCAGGGGACTGTGATGGCCGTTCCAAAACCTTCAGCTTGCGTCTCTTGAGGTATTCCATAGTGGATTTCGAGGTATGTTTAGGATCATTGTCCTGTTGTAGAAGCTCCTCTTTTCAGCGTCAGCTTTTTACAGATGGTGTGATGTTTGCTTCCAGAATTTGCTGGTATTTAGTGGAATCCTTACTTCCCTCTACCTGGGCAATGTTTCCTGTGCCACTGGTTGCAACACAAACCCAAAGCATGATAGATCCACCCCCATTCTTAATAGTTGGCCTGGTGTTCTTTTCAAGAAATGCTGCTCCTTTTTCTCCAAACATGCCTTTGCTGATTGTGGCCCAAGAGTTCTATTTTAACTTCATCAGTCCACAGCACTTGTTTCTAAAACGCATCAGGCTTCTGTAGATGTTCTGTTGCAGACTTCTGACGTTGAATTTTATGATGGGGTCACAGGTAAGGTTTTCTTCTGCTGACCACGGTCTTGTGGTGCACCACCACTCCTGAGTCTGCTAAAACCTCCTGCAGGTTTTTTGCAGTCAAATGGGTGTTTTGATTTGTCTTTGTGCCAGCATACAAGCAGTTCTCTCCGAGAGTTTTCTTGGTCTTACAAATTTCATATTGACCTCCACAGCTCCCCTGGACTGCCATCTCTTAATGACATTTCTCACTGTGGAAACTGCAAGCTGACAACGTTTGCTATCTTCTTGTAGCTTCTCCTGCATTGTGGGCATCAATAACTTTCATTCTTACACAGCTGCTTAGAGGAACCCACCGTTGTTAAGTGTTTGCAAGTGTGTGCACAAGGTTTGAAGAATCAAAGTATTTGTAAAGCTTTGGAATTGGCATTTACTAATGACAGCTGTTGCCATGCATCAGATCTAACAAGCTGATTAAGGTCTGAAACCTTGTAAAAAGAATCTGAGACTCTTGAACTCTTAGGGTGCCCAAACTTTTGCACAGTGTCACAATAGTGTTTTTATTATATATATATATATATATATATATATATATATATATATATATATATATATATATATATATATATATATTTTTTACTTTGTTGTATTCTTCACATATGTGCAGATGGAGGGGATGGTTTGTAGGTTGTATCTCTGAAATGCAAAATTAATAGAAATATCAAAATGTGTTAAAGATCATACATATATTTGTTGTTTGTTGTATGTAGTAAACCGTTCTGCTGCTACAGACCTGTGGGAAACACTGATATTCTTGTAATAAATAAAATTTAATTTGCATGGGGCTTTTTTTTTTTTTTCAATGGACACTGTCGCAAAGCAGTTTTACCGAATTAAAAATTAGAACTTGTGCATGTTCAGTTTGTCCCTGATGAGCAAGTCAAGGACGAGGGCGGCCAGGAGAACTGCCTCAGATGACAAGAGGAAGAAACCGTGAACATTAAAGTGTATTTTTTTAAAAATGATTGAGGACAAAAAGAAATCATTGAGGACAAAATGAAAATTCAGTTTTACAGACAACTTTGCCATCATTTTCAAAGCAAACGGGCCGCGTTCCGAACCGGCATACTAGTGCACTACATAGTGTGCATAGGCAACAAGGCAAATTAGTACACTATGTCTATCTAAGTGTCTTTCTGGAACCTGATCATGACGCTTACGTGTTGGTAATGCTGAAATCTCTTCTGACAGCCTTAGTCTGTGTCAGAACGTGTGTGTGTGTATAATCCTGACTGACAGAAAAACAAGAGCCGCCCCCTGAGTGTATGTGAATAGGGATAGTCTAGAGGCCATGCCCTCCAGTCAGATAGATTGAACACGCAGCACTGCTTACACACACACACACACACACACACACACACACACACGGAAAAACACTTACTGTTAGTGCTGGCTTCGGTGAAAGTGGCTCTTTGTCCGTTCCAGCTTTTGTTGTCCATGTGTGGCTGATGAGCAATGGGATGACCAACACAAACACACACACACACACACACACACACA
>JAAGKR010000693.1:17207-62339 GCA_011419295.1 Clarias macrocephalus
AAAGCTTCAATGCATTCCTGCCGCGAAAGGTTTGACTCAAGACGCAAATATCCAGAGCCTACACGAGCAAAGACATAAATCTAGTGCATGATTGGCGCAGAACTTGTTCTCTCGTTTCCACTCTCTCTGTGAATGTAAACACGGATACCGCATGAAGTTTAAGGACTGTGTACAGAGGCGACGCCGAACACTGATGTCTTTTATAAACCGGATTAGTCTCGGATAGTTCATCACTCCGCACTGTTTGGACGTTTTAAGTCCTCCTGACTTTAACGATGTGCGTCTCGTATCTCAGCATTAAACGCTCCTGGAGTTATAAACCCGAGAAGACTGAATGCACGCAAATCACATTCTGATGGCTGACCGGTGAAAAAGAAACACGCACGCGTCTGCTCTGGATCATATCGGAGCTAAAGAAGTGTAAATCAGAGTCATTACTGTGACGGTGAAAGATCACTGTGGTGGAAGGGAAAGTTTACAGAGCGAGCGCACACTGATAGGGTCCTACAGCAGCACTGAGATAACAGCGAGCCAGAAAAACATCTCCGCTCCGGCACAAAAATGCGCTTCAACCCAACGAGGGCCCACAAACGCAGACAGGGGTTCCGTCCCAAACACGAGCTGCGTTAAATTAGCATGAAATTTGGGACACAGCCATAGATTTTTTTTTTTTTGTTTAATGGAGACAAATTCTCCATCGTAAAAAGTGTTGGAATAAAGGATACAGGAATTTAGCATACAATTATAGTCATAAACGTTCACATATGCTTTTTATCCATAACATTTGCTTTTAATATTGTTGTATTCAATTCAATTTTATTGTTTATTTGTATGGCGCTTTTTACAGCAGTCACTGTCAAAAAGCAGTTTTACGAAATCAAAAATTTATTGAAATAATTTATAAAAAATCTGTCCATTCGCTATGGATTAACTAGTAGTGGAACTAGAGTTCCTTCTCGCGCTATTGCTATTTTGCTACCGGGAGAGCGATGTACTGTCAGGCAGTAAATGCAGCGGATGCCAGCTGTGATAAAAAGAATAACAAGGGCAAACATGATCTGCAGAGTTTTACATGGTGAACGGGCCCTTCTTTAAAAAACACAGGAAGATTAAACCTAAAACTCAAGCAGCACCGGTCCGTATCGCAACTGATTTAAATAAATAAATAAATAAACGCTTATATGAAAGTCCTACGATTATTATTTTTTTTTGTCACAGAAACAGCCCAAAACATCCATAAAATCATTTGGACCTATGCTATTTCTTTGCTTGTGAGAGACATTCTTTATTTATTTATTTTTGCTCAATCATTCATGTATAGTATGAAATAAATTCAGCTTATCATATTGCCTAGGTTGTGCTGAATAAAGTATATGTCACTCTATACCACACAATCCTCACCCATATATATGTACAATGGAACCTTGGATTGTGAGTACCTTAGTCTGTGAGTGTTTCGCAATACGAGCAATATATATATATATTATGTATCTGTAAACGAGTGAGGTCTTGAAATACGAGCAGTATTATGGGTAATCGTCTCCCATGCTCGGTCTCCGTGTTCGTGCATCGCTCGTATGGTCAACATCCGTGCGCATATACTGTTTACGATAACACTGTGACCACGTGTGTGCGCGTAGAGCATCTTATATTTTTTTTTCAAAATTTTCCAGTCTGTAAAATGGTGTGTGTGTGAGTAAAAGTCGTCCTAGACAGTAGCGCCATTCCTCCTCTCCTCTCTCTGGTCTTAATCATTACAGCCACGATTCTTTTCAAAGGTAAAGTGCAGATTAATTTGTGTCATTTTTACTTCATATTTTGTATTCATTTATTTTTAAATGAATATTTTTGGGTTGTGGAATGAAACGCCAGAGTAATTCTCTTTGATATACAAGTGTTTTGTTATACAAGCAACTTTCATTGCGAATTAGGCTCGCAATCCAAGGTTTAACTGTGTATGTGTATATATATTACTATGTTTATATATATATATATATATATATATATATATATATATATATATATATATAAATGCTCTGACTTTTAAGTGCTACATGTTCTGACAAACAGTGCCATTCTCGTATACCAGAGTGTGGTTAGTATATATATATATTTTTTTTTACTTTGTTGTATTCTTCACATATGTGCAGATGGAGGGGATGGTTTGTAGGTTGTATCTCTGAAATGCAAAATTAATAGAAATATCAAAATGTGTTAAAGATCATACATATATTTGTTGTTTGTTGTATGTAGTAAACCATTCTGCTGCTACAGACCTGTGGGAAACACTAATATTCTTGTAATAAATAAAATTTAGTTTGCATGGGGCTTTTTTTTTTTTTTTTTTTTTTTACAATGGACACTGTCGCAAAGCAGTTTTACCGAATTAAAAATTAGAACTTGTGCATGTTCAGTTTGTCCCTGATGAGCAAGTCAAGGACGAGGGCGGCCAGGAGAACTGCCTCAGATGACAAGAGGAAGAAACCGTGAACATTAAAGTGTATTTTTTTAAAAATGATTGAGGACAAAAAGAAATCATTGGGGACAAAATGAAAATTCAGTTTTACAGACAACTTTGCCGTCATTTTCAAAGCAAACGGGCCGCGTTCCGAACCGGCATACTAGTGCACTACATAGTGTGCATAGGCAACAAGGCAAATTAGTACACTATGTCTATCTAAGTGTCTTTCTGGAACCTGATCATGACACTTACGTGTTGGTAATGCTGAAATCTCTTCTGACAGCCTTAGTCTGTGTCAGAACGTGTGTGTGTGTGTGTATCTGTGTGTGTGTGTATAATCCTGACTGACAGAAAAACAAGAGCCGCCCCCTGAGTGTATGTGAATAGGGATAGTCTAGAGGCCATGCCCTCCAGTCAGATAGATTGAACACGCAGCACTGCTTACACACACACACACACACACACACGGAAAAACACTTACTGTTAGTGCTGGCTTCGGTGAAAGTGGCTCTTTGTCCGTTCCAGCTTTTGTTGTCCATGTGTGGCTGATGAGCAATGGGATGACCAACACAAACACACACACACACACACACACACACACACAGAGAGAAAAGAAGAGTAAGAGAGATGGGAAAAGCACTTTTCAGGCATGTCACACAGGTTAATCCTCACTAGGAAGGGAGGAAGAGAATTGAGACATCACAGCCAAATCCTACACTGTTGAGCATAATGAGGTGAAAACCCCAAACAATCCACACACCAACACACACACACACACACACACACACACACACACACACACACACACACACACACACAAAGCCATTTCCAGAATGTCTGGCGTAAGGTTCTAAACTTTTGAAGTTTAATCAAAAGTTGAGACTTGACTTCCTAATTCTGATTCTAGACTGTTCAATGTAAAAGTTTCTTGATTTCACAGTGTAAAGCTCTTACTGGAGATTTCAGCACTATTATATGAGTGTGTGTGTTGGTTAGGGCAGAAAGATTAAACTATGCATTCATATATTTCATTGGCAAAGTCCTCAGCGTATTTGTTCACATACCTGCCTGTATACTACGTGTGTTACTGGAGGATTCCACTAGGGGGCACACCGGAGAATTCAATCAGATGGTTTAGCATGAAGCAAACAAGCATGCCGACACTCGAGGAAATTTTTTTTCCATATCAATCGTACCGATAATCATGTTCAAAAAGTTTTTTTGTGTGTGAAAACATTTTAAAATATCTTTTATCTAATAGATAAACAAACAAATCAAATAAATAAATAAATAAATAAATAAAGTAAAGTACCCCACTTGTAACAGCAACAACTCTAGGTAATTGCTTCCTGTATGACTTTATCAGTCTCTTTCATCATTGTGGAGGAATTTTGGTCCATTCTTCTTTACAGCATCGCTGCAGCTGGTATTCGCAAACATGGCGCTGGGCCCTAAGGCCAAACAACTCCACTTTGGTCTCATGTGACCATGGGACATTGGTCCAGGAGTCTTGTGGTTTGTCCAGATACAGTTTTGCGGACCTCAGTCGTGCTTCCTGGGCAATCTTTAAAAAGGATGCCAATAATTGTGGAAGAGGACTCCATACACAAGATAGAGTATTTTGACTACAGATAAATGATGCTGATCTTCAGATCGGAACAGGAATTATCGGAAATGTACAGCTATTAACATCTGGATGGAAGTTTTTTCTGTGTGTGTGTGTGTGTGTGTGTGTGTGTGTGTGTGTGTGTGTGTGTGTGTGTGTGTGTGTGTGTGTGAGAGCGCATTATGCTGACCTTCTCCTGTGTGTTTTGAATAGGCGTGGAGGCTTTGTATCCCAGATGGAGCAGCATCGCCTCCGCAGCTGCACGTTTAGCGACTTTTTTATTCGACCCTGTTCCTGATGTCACTTCTTCACCCACCTTCACCTATTCTCACACACGCACACACACACTTCAGAACGTTATTAAATAAAAGGG
This sequence comes from Clarias macrocephalus, assembly GCA_011419295.1. Classification (NCBI taxonomy): domain Eukaryota; kingdom Metazoa; phylum Chordata; class Actinopteri; order Siluriformes; family Clariidae; genus Clarias; species Clarias macrocephalus. The sequence continues at coordinate 21,648 of JAAGKR010000693.1, forward strand.
CCTAAAACATCAAAGAAAATGCAGTACAATCACAAATCCTGATAACCTTTTTTTTTTTTTTGGAAATTCTTTTAAACACCCTCTATATACTTAAATGTATTTTATGAACAAACTGACTCATAGGCTGCGTTCACATTACAAACCACATTGTTAAATTACAATTTATTTGGTCAGATCAGATTTGCATGTCATGATGGTTCACATTCATAAATACAACTGACTTTTATCTGATTCTAACTCAGTTTTTTTGCTCGTCATCTGAGTTTTTGTCATATTTGTTCGAAAGCTTGTTTATTTTTAACACTAATTTCTATTTATTTCTATTATAATTTTTATCTATTTTATAAGATATGTCTCTTATCTAGGACCGCACACGAAAGTGACTCAGATCGGATATGAAAAACATCAGATTTATGTTCACACAGCCCTTAAAAATATCTGATATGTTTCACATTAGTGTAAAAAAAATTCTGAATTGAGTCACTTGAGGCTGGTAATGTGAACCATAATCTCTTAAATACAACTCATTTTAGTAACTGAATTCATTTACCAGTCCTTGTACTTTTCCCATGAACTCTATCCTCGCTTATCTACTCTAGTCCTTCATGATTGTGTAAGTATTGCATTGTAATGTGTTGTTCCGTATAGTGGCTGAATTTTATTGAACGGCCAAAACATAATGAACACTGGCTTTAGAAATTATAAACAATACTTATAATAATACTTGATACTTTGATACTGTACCTAAGAAAACAAATACTGTATATTTTAAATGAACAATAGAGAAATGCTTTATTTACTTTTTAACTGAATGTTTTTTTTTAATCTGAGTTTTGAAAAAAAAAACATTTTAATAAAAGTAAAAATATATTTTACAAAATCAGTCTGAGTTTGTAACTGTGTCACGTAACAAAAGTCATACTTTTACTTGAAGTTCTTAAAAATTTATTTGCAACAAAAACACATTTATTAGTAGTTATTGCCACTTCTGGAAATTATAGTGAAAGCAGTGTAATTGGAGCATGTTTCCTATTTAAAGGTCACTTTTTTCCTCTTTTTTTTTCTTTTTTTTGTTTTTAAAGTTAACACAGGTGTCAGAGCTTCAAGCTCCTAGATTGTGTGTGAGTGTGTTATGTCAACTTGATGCTGATCTTCAGAACGGAACAGGAGTTAACGGAAATGCACATCTGGATGGAAGTGTTCTGTGTGTGTGTGTGTGTGTGTGTGTGTGTGTGTGTGTGAGAGATAATGCTCCAGCTGCAACACCCCCCCCCCCCACGTTTCACTCCTTTTCCGAACAAGCCATTTCAGTGTCTATGTAAATGAGCTCCTGTTGAGCCCTGCCTTGCCAGAGAAGCGCAGAGATGAGCAACATGATGGGGGAGGGGCTCTTCTTATATGAGGTCACAAAATCTAATTGGCTTGCTTAAACCACAGCCATTACAGAAAAGATAAAGAGCAGAGAAAAAAAAATATGTGTGCATTCTGGGGAACAAGCTTAATGTAAAAAAAAAATTACTAGAAAGTGAATTTTGCACAATAGGTACACAATAAAATATATATTTGTGAGTTGATTAGAATGTGTAGGGTCCTTCAAGCTGTTATCCATGATTAACTGGAAATATGACATGACACAGAGGACAAATTCCCTCAGTCATCCATCAACATGAGAAAGAAGGAAGTGTGTTGACCTTCAGGGAATTGTGTTTAAAAAAAAACCTGCTTCGATGAAAAGACACATTTTAATGTAATGGGCAATAATAAAAAAAATGTGTGTAACTACAGACTTGCCTGGAAAAGGAACCAAGTTTAATTTGTGCCATATACGGACTTGGGGGTGTAACAGTTGCAAAAAAAAAATTCCCCAGTAATCGCTAGTAAAGTAAAAGGTCGCAAAAACCATCATCAGATGCCACCTTCATGCCATCAGATTATCTGGATGATGTGCAATAAAAATGTCTTTTCTTCAGCTAATCACAAACGTAAGCACTTGGAGTTTGCAAAATGCAACTACAGTTTTGACTGGAACCATAATCGAATATATGATGAAACCACTGGAGGTGGGATTGGTGTAAAAAAAAAAAATTATGTAAAAAAGGATGATATCTGTAATGAAAAGAAACTTAACCCAGGAATAAAATAAAAGCCCTGGAAACCATGTTAGGGAACATGGCATCATGGAACCTGAACTGGGTCATCACTGGAGCTTCAAGCAGAACAATGAATTTCAATAATGAAGTCTGAATGTTCAAATCAATGTCCAAATCAGCTGAACGCCAATGAAAACCAATTAAAAAAGTAAGTGCACAAGAGAGATCCTAGGAGCCTGGAGCCTGTTCTGTATCTTACTGTATGAAATGACTCAGTGGTGCTTTATTGGTAAATTGAGATATAAAATTATTAAATTCAGGGTTGTCAATAATTGTGGCACGTGTTTTTGTTGAAAATATCTCTTGATCAGTGATTTTATCAGTTAAAGATTAGATTTTTCTTTTCTTTTTTTTTAAAATACGAGATGAAGTTTCTTCACAAAAAGGTATATTTTTATTTATAATATACATTATAAATATGTATATATTATATATTTTCCTACTAATCTTTTCAAGTGCCAGTAATTTTAAAAGGCATTGTACAGTGTGTGTATATATATATACTGTATAAGGTCAAAAACACTTGTTCTTATTTGAAGTATTTTTTTAATAGGGGAAAAAAAATCTCCTAATATGAGACGGCATTTAAAAAAAAACTTCACTGTTGTACATTTAGTTTTTTTGATCAAATCAAATGACAAATACTAACTATTAAATATAATCTATCTACACATCAACGATCTGTCTTTTTCTTTTCTAATTAAAACATGCTGGATGTTTACTATAACACATCTGGTATCACAGAATGAGATTTACGGTTGCCTGTATACATTTTGTGATATCTGATCCACGAAAAGCGAAGATTAGTTATGGCTCTGAGAAAGTTGTGTAAATTCCACTCGATCCAGCCGTGTCTCAACAAAGCAGTAAAACAGTTAAATCATGGAAATCCCTCTCATCACACATCCTGAATTTTATACAGCACAGGAACCCATATATAAATATGAATAAAGCGTGTGACCTTTTTTATTTTGATTTCCTTCGATTTCCCCACAATTTCCCTTGATTGGTGCTCCCTTGTTGAAATAAAATAAAAAGACAGACTTTCTTTAAAGTGTAAGTGTGTAAAAGAGTCACACATGTGGAAATCATTTACTTTAAGTATACTGCACCCAATGTGGAATTTTAAAGTGCATTCAAAGATTCTGAGCATTAACACACTCCATCATGCCATCCTGAATATCTTTACTTATATTTGCACATCCAGTTTTAATTCATGCGTGTAACGTAGTCTCTGTGGAAAGGTTTCACTGCAGAGGTAGAGTTTCTCAATGCAGGAACAACAGAACACCACGCTGGAGTGAAATAAGCTAAAGTAAATCAAATAAACCCAGATGTCTAATAAAACAAAGTGAAAGGCCTACAGAGGGAATGAAACACAACCAGAAACATAAACAGGGCACATCACTGCCAAATGAAAAAAAAAAAATGAAAAAAAAAGGTGCTTCAATGATACCATGATTAAAAACTGGGGAATATGTCATGTGCCGTTTCTCAGTCATATGCTGCTTTAAATGAGCCATAATGACTGGAAATTGGAATATAGAATGAATTCATTAATATGATCAGATATCAGCTGTATTTTGAATGAGAAAAAAATATTAAAATGCCCACATTTTGCAGATGCCCTTATCCAGAGCAATTTGCAGTTTAATTTCTTCTTCTTCTAAGTCTCAATCTCTCTCACCTTCCCGGCCTCTTTAAACCGTTTTTCCAGTCCAGCCTTTTGTAAAAACATCTAATGCTTCCTTCCATGATCTTGCCTTGACTTGTGTTGTGCCTTGAACTCTTCATCTGCTTTATCAAGCATTTCCACACACTGTTCAATATCATTTCGTTATCCATCTGAGCAGTTAAGGGTTAAGGGCCTTGTTTGAGGACATTAATATAATGAATTCCAATCAGCTATTAAAATATTAAGCCCTGTGTGCAAACTAAAATGAAGAATATAATTCTTATAAATTTGTATAAAAAGATATATTTCTTTAAAAATATATCTTTTATATTCATGATTATTTTTTACCGTGCCTTCCACAAATAATGACACAGTCCTTGCCAAGATTAGTAAAAAAGAGTTACAAAAAAATTGAACCGTTTAAAATATTCAGAGAAAAACTAAAAAATTGATTTGCAACAAAAACACATTTATTAGTAGTTATTGCCACTTCTGGAAATTGTAGTGAAAGCAGTGTAATTGGAGCATGTTTCCTATTTAAAGGTCACTTTTTTCCCTTTTTAAGGGTTAAGGGCCTTGCTTGAGGACTCAAAAGTGGCAACTTGGTGGTGCTGGGGTTTTGAATCTGGTTCCTTTCGACCAGTAATCCAACACCTTACCGACCGAGCTAACCTGATCTTAGTGTTTTTTTCTAAACTGCTGTAGCATAACTATGATAACTAATGTGAAGCAAGCCACAGGTACGGTATCTGGTGGGACACAGGAGGACCCTAGGCTGGAGACTTCCCCACAGACCTCAGAGCCCCCAACCTGACCAATCTGAGTAGAGTAATTCAACACCTGTGGTTCTCGCATCCAAGATAAACGACTGGTTCGAAAGACCATTTATGCAAAAATGCTTGCATTGTAGACAGTCAAGCTTATGAGTACCATCATTGTCAAGGTTCAGCTTTGGTTACTATCGATGTCGTACTATGGTTCAGAAAGGTTTGGAAAGAAGAAGAAGAAGAAGAATGAAGTCTACCCCAGGACTTTACACCAAGAACTGCAGATCCAGCTAAATGACTATCAGCTATGACAAGACCTTTGTTATCCGAAGAAGCAATTTTAAAAAGCCAGCATAAACTACGCGTTTGCTATGCCTTTCTGAAGAAACGCCAATCACAAGGAAGAAATAAAAGCTTGGACCTTCATGATGGCCAGAATAAACTAGCCAACTCCAACCACCAAGTTCAAGTTGACAAGACCCACTTCAGCATTAGCATGAGGGCTCAGTGAGATCCCATACATCAACACTGGTGGCCAATTGTATTATTACAACACATGCTGTACATACCATTAGTGATCTGGCTGAAGAGTGGTGCTAAGTAGAATCAGCTGGTTTAGTTAATGCATAGAACAAACATGTGGCAGGTCTCTGCCTTTCTGAAAAAAAAAAAAAGCCTAAAAATGGGTAAGTCTGACATGGATTGCAAACTCCTGTGGCAAGTTTCTGTTCATGATCCGCAGGAAGCAATCAAGCAGGCATGGCCTGAGCAAGTGATGCTAGAGTAGACATCTTTTTGACTCTATGCCCAAATGAAGGAGAAAGAACTTCATACTACAGTACATATGGATTGTTGTACAGAAATGCCATTGCATGAAATATAATTAAAACGTATTAGCTATGTGCTCAGACCTGGGTAAGGTCAGGGGTAGCTCAGTGGTTAAGGCATTGGACTACGGTTCGGAAGGTCCCAGGATCAAGTCCCACTACCACCAAGTTGTCCCTGTTGGGCCCTTGAGCAAGGCCCTTGACCCCAACTGCTCAGATGTATAATGTATAATGAGATGAAAATGTAAGTCGCTCTGGATAAGGGCGTCTGCCAAATGCCTAGATGTAGATGTAGAAAGGAATTATAACATGGGAACCACTTGGAAATCACCAGCTCCTACTGAAGATGTCCCCACATGGATAAACCAGGCAGAGCATTTATGGATGATATTTACACTGTAGTAGGAAGGAGTTTTACACCTGGAAAGGTTGCTGGTGCTAAATACAGAAATAATAATGATAAGTTCCATGATTAAATAACTGAGACCGTCACCCCATCCAACACTGAAAAGCCAGATTAGAGTTTAGAAAAAGTGTTTGATCCAGTCATTCAAAACACAAAAAATGCTTGAAAAGCTTCAAGATAGACATGTACTGTAAGATGTCCCTGGTACTGTAGATTCGTGGCCTGAATCTATTGCTCTGCCTAATCTGCTATGGTCTACGCTGATGTACCTGTATACGGCCGCATTGACATCAGTTAATTCCCGTGAAGGGATGATAAGCGGCTTCTTTCACAGATGGTTCTGACTTTAAGACCGTCTCATGAGCATAGCTGTGTATGGAAGGTGCAACTCCCATTTAGTGGCCTTGTGGAGGAATTCATGATGTCACACATGTATGTACATATGTGTGTGTGTGTGTGGTACCTGCATGATGAATTCTCGGCGGCGTGGTAGGCCCCTCTCGGACAACAACGTATACTCGGGCTCTTTCTCTCGTTTGGCCTGCTGGATCTGTGCGAGCCGGCTGATGGGGTTCATGCCCTGACCATACTCTGGCCCTGCCTTTAATGAGATCTCACACACACACACACACACACACACACAGACAGACAGATACTGTTTGGGTCTACAGAAGAGAATGCTTCCTTGCTTGCTCACAATCAGAATTACAGCCTGTCTACCTGATGAACTGTCTGGAACTGTCTGTATTGCTGTCTGTGAACATGTCTGTCTACCACTTGATTTGTCCGTCAGGGAGTCCGTGTCTAGGAGTCCGTCCAACAGTTCATTTGTTTGCCCGCCCATCCGTCTCTTCAAGTCTGTCAGTGTATCTGTCCATCATTCCGTGTCTGTTTGTCCATCAGTAAACCTGTCTGCCTAAAAGTCAGTGGGTCTGTGTTAGTTATACTGTTTATATTGCTACAATGAGAGCAGTGCACTGAGAGGCAGTAAATACAGACCTGTGGCAAACGCTGCAACCTTGATATTGAGGGGCGTGTGTGTGTGTGTCTCTCTCTCTCTCTGTCTACTTAAAAGCTGTTTTTCAAAGCATCTAGCTCATCATATAAGCGCTAGAGCATTATACAATTCTAGAATACATACACTATACTACTAGATGCAGTGCGTGTCTGTAGCACCCTCACTACCTTCAGTATAGTCTTGGGACGTTTCTTATAGTGCATTTTGGGCTTTTCCACTACGGGGATGAAGGGCAGCTTCTTCAGCTCCTGCAGGATGGAGAACGCCGCGCGCTTTTTCGACAGCTTCTTGCTGTTGCCCTCGCCCTCGGCCGAGAACTCGCCCACCGTGACGCGGGTCAGGAAGCTCTTCATGTGGGGCGGGCCGCTCTCCTTCAGCACCTGGGGACGGAGGAGGGTGGAGGAAGTCTGTAAAATGCAGAGGCAGGTCACAGGCTTTGATGATGTACAGTATATACATGGAAAAGTCAGAGATTTATCTAGAATGCATTTGTTTACTAAATGGTGCAGATTCATTTCCAGTGTCTCTGCTTGGGCAGCAAAGCAGGTGAGCTCAGTGTTATGGAGGGGGATTAAATTACACTCACATACGCACACACACACAAAAACTGGCTCTCTCTGTGTTCAGTGAAAGTTATCCCCCTCCTGAGACTCCTTTTCACATCCTATCTTCATACACATAAGTACTATGGCATTCTCACTCTCTCTCACACACACACACACACACAACTGCATACTGTATATATAAAGAAAAACCCCAAAAAGTGTAAAACTGAGAACCTACAAATCAAGTCATTTTCATGACAATCTACCCAATGTCCATCCATCTACTGTACTCTTCAGTCTGTCTATTGATCCATCATCCATCAATCCATTAATATGTCAGCCATCCATCCACATCTCCATCTATCCAGCCATCCATCCATCCCTCAATGTCAGTGTCCATCAATACATCTGCATGACTATTCATCTACCAGTCTGCCCGTACAGTGTGCGTCTTTCCATCAATCTACATAATGATCCATTCATCCATTTATCTGTCTATCCTTTGGTGTGCCTGACTATACATCCATCTACTCATCTATCCATGTGTCTGTCTATTGATCCATCCATTAATACATTCATCTGTCTGTCTACTTATCCATTCACATCTCCATCCATCCATCCATCCATCCATCCATCTATGTCTATTCATAAATCAATATTCCTTATCAGCTTTAAGAGTCTTTATAGACTCCATGTGTCTATCAGTCATTCCTTAAAACTGAATAAAACACATAAAAATGTTTCAGCTCATTGAAATCATAATTGCATCTGAACAGCTGGAAAGGAAAACACACCCACACACACTCGCAACATTCACACGATTTTCATGTGGAGAGATTTGATCATCAATCTTCACATTGGGCCGTCGATATCGCACTTTTAGATTTATCACAGTTGATAATAAATGACGCCGTGTTTATCTTTGTGGGTGTGCTTTAAACAAATTGATTCATGTGCATTTTACAAAAACCTACGGAAGCTGTCTTCTTTCTGTTTTTTTCTATTTGTTAACCTCTCTAGCTGTCCGTCTCTATCTTTGCTCTAACCCATCCGTAAATATCATATGTATAATCGAGGAGGTCCGAGGACACCTTCGGTCGTCCTACGGTACACGCCGCTTTAATTGCTGTAAATCCCGAATACTTCTGAAGCCCTGAGTCACCTGACCTCACACAGACTCGATCACTGAGGTTATTGTTAGGGGTTCGGTGGTGGAAGCTTTCCGCCTCCGGCATGTGATTGTCTAATCGCGGGAACAATGCCTTTGAGGAGATCTTGGCACTCCTTGAATCCGTCGGCAGCCGGCGAGCCATGGTTCTCGGCGTCAGACGGTGTAACGTCTTCGGCGCGGTGATGGAATTTCGACGGGGACTCTTTGATCTGACCAGTTTTTCTGTCCTGCATGGATCATGTTCTCCGGGAAGACGCTGGTGGTACGAGCCGTGTAAAGGAAGGATGTGAGGACGGCGAGAGACATCGAGACCCACTGAGCGAAGAAAGACTCTTTTGTATGGCGTGCTGATGCATCTGCCCCCGGGACACACACTCATGCACGAGTCAGAAAGCGAGAGAGAGAGAGAGAGAGAGAGAGAGATTCAGGTCTAAATCCACTGTATGTCTTTACTTGATTGTTTGCATGTCTATCAATCTGTCCACACCTGTCTGTTTTAAAATTTGTTCTCATTGTCTGCCCGTCTATTCCTCTGTCTTCCTATCTGTCCATTCAGCATGACTGTCTGTCCATCTGTCTTTCCAGTTATCCAGCTCCATATACTACAGCTCAATCTATATGCTCAAGTCTACCACTATATCCTGTATGTATCTGTCCATTAATTTATCCGTCTGTCAGTTTCTCGATCCGTTTGTCCCTCCATCATCCGCCTTATCTACAGAACTGTCCATGAATCTGTTTCCAACGCGCCCCGTTGCGTATTCTTTTATCCGTCTATCAGTTTTAAACTTTCTGTCTGTCAACGCGCCACACTGGAAGCGTTTGTACGCACTACGGCAGGAACAGCGGTGAGCTCCGAGCGATGACAGCCGAAGTGGGAACTGTACAACAGTAATGATGTAAAAAGTTCCCTGCTCTGCGTGGAACATCATCTCCGCAGATGACACGATAGCACGGAACGAGCGCCCACACGCGCTGCCCTGCTGCAGCTGTTAAGAGTTAGGCGCAGTCCGTTTCCAACGGTTTGCGTCTCTCTCACGTCGTAACACTTACGCTCGGTTTCGGTGTTTATGCAGAAAGTGCGCACTAGGCGTTCTTTCCGAATCCTGACCGCGGGCCAAAATTCCTACGCAGGCCAGAAGGAATGATGGAGTGGAGACGACACGGGAAAGAGCAATACATCATTCGCAAGTTAAGCGCCGCGTGACAGCGCACGCCACATACGCACGCGCAAAACACACATGTGTCTTCTTAAAGAGAGGGGAAGGGAAAAAAAAAACCCCACACAATCAAGGAAAACATAACATTTACAACATAGCATAACATTTACGCAAGAAATCTGTTCAGAAGTTTGTTGGTGAGGCTGGTTGTTAAGTTTAACATCGCTGTGTAATGACTTCTTAGTAAGCAATGGAAAAACAAATGGATGTGCTCCAGGCTTGACGGCGGGATTAAGCACAGATCTGGCAAAACTAATGGGATAAATCCTAAACAGTGAGCCATTCCTGCTTATGGTGGAGCTTCCTGTGAAAAGGCACCTGCAACAAATGGTTTGGGATCTCGCCCTGGAGTCTGTGTGCGTGGAGTTTGCATGGGCTTGGTTGAATCCCCCCCCCACAGTCCAAAGACATGCAATGTAGGCTGAGTGTGCCATAATCAATGAATGTGCCTTCTCAAAGGAATACTAAAAAGGCTAGTCAAAAATGATCCGCACTCCGATTATTTAAATTTTTTTGGATTTTTCCCAGATTTTCTCCCTAATTTAGTCGTGTCCAATTCCGCCCCGTCACTAGGGGGCTCCCACATTAAGGCTACTACTACCACTCATACGGGAGGGCCGAAGACTTTAACGTGTTTCTTCCGAACCACGTGACGCCAGCCGACCGCATCTTTTCAAACTGCTCGCTCACGCACCGTTGGGGGCGGCGTAACACACTCGGAGGACAGCGCTATCCGCTCCTTCTACTTGCGTGAGCTCACAGATGCCCGATTGGCTGTAGAGCCATGATTAATGTGGGAGCACTAATCACGGTACCTCTCATCCCTACCGACGGAGAGAGTTCGGCCAATCAGCTCTCTCTAGGCCTCCGGCTGTGAGAGGTTACAGCATCAACCGGGGATCAAACTGGCGATTTCCGAATGATAGGGCGAGCACTTTACCACTGCGCCACTCGGAGGCCCCTCTATTATATTATATTAAAACGTCTGATGGCCGGTAGTGGAACATTATCAGGACAAAGGTTCAACAATCAACAGCGCTCCTTACAGCGAGTTGCAGTTCATAAGACTGCTGTCCGAGGGCGTTGTGATCTCGCATGGCGATGCGCATCTGCACACTTCTGCCCACACTGTCGAACTTTTGAGGGTTTGAGTTGTTAAAGCACCCTCCCTATAGACTTTCAACTGATCGGTCCCCTGAAAGCAGGTCTACCAGGATGAAAATTCACTTCGGATGGAGAACTGAAGACGGCGGTGCATTTCTGGCTCGCAGCTCAGCCTCAAATTATTTTGTAATGAGGGATAAACAGAATTTTTTATTTTTAAATGATCTCAACCTTAGAGTCCTTCAGTATTATCCTTTAGCATGTCCATGCTAGAGTGTGTATGTGTGTGTGTGTGTGTGTGTGTGTGTGGTTCTTACCTCAAAATTCACAGGCATGTTCCTCTTCAGTGCAATCTCATACACAAGGCTGATTTCAGATTTATTTGCGTCGCTCTCCTCCTCTGAACCTTTTTTCTCCTCCAGACTCTATATGAAATATGAAAAGGACAAAATAATCATCAGACTTGCCTCTTTGGAAGCGAAATATGAAGACAAAATGGGTGGCTCAAAATTTTTGCTCTGTAATACCAAATGTTACTTTTTATTTTATTTTATTATGTTTATGCTTTTTTTTTTTTTAAAGACAAAATATTTTTTTACATGATTCTAACAAATAAATAACCTGTTTAACAAAACAGCAGCACAATTACAAGAAGCTTCATTCTAATCTTTTCAGTTTCGCACCAAAGTGTCGGGTACGAGAGTAGGTATATAAAAAAAGAAATAAAATAAAAGACCATTAGAACTACTACAGTATGAGTTCCTGAAAAAAAAATCTTGCACTGGAAATACATCGACAACATGCACGTGTACAGTATGTGTGTGCGTGTGTGCGTGTGTGCGCGCGCGCCCGAGGCAGTACATGACCATGGTGTTCTTCTCTTGGTAACATAATACAGGAAGAGAAGCAGCTGATAAAGAGCTCGTTATGAACACAGCGAGACTGAACACAATATTACAGCTTGAATAACTAGATCGCTGCCAAACGCTCACACACCCAGACCCACACCCACAACCACAGCCAGGCATCGAGGGTTTTTTTGTTTTTTGTTTTTTGTATTAACAGCTTTGGTTAGACCTCAATAAAGAGTTTCAAGTTCAGTGAAGTCTAAAGAAAAAAACATCGAACTAAATATTTATGAGCACAGAGAAACGTTTCATTTAATTTGAAGTCTGTCTGTACGAGAACCACTGAGACGATTATTAAAGGGGCCGTGTTGGGAAAGTTGTTACAGCTCTAGTGTGTGGACATGCAAAAAAATAAAAAATAAACGTCACACTCTTCAGATTTGTCATGACCTTCACAAAATTCCTGTGTGGGTAAAAAAAAAAAAAAAAAGGTGATAAAACCCTCCTCTGGCTCGGGGCTCAGTTCTGCACAGGAGTAACTATTCTATTTTTTCCTCCAGGTGAACATATCGATTATTTCCAGCGGAAACATTCTGACAGCTATCCTGAAACCGGGCCGCTTTCTCGACGAGGGACGACGATCCTGAGCTGGTTTTGCAAGAACACTTCACGTTCTGAAGCTGTGCATATTACTAACAACTATAAATTATTGTTTGTTAAGCAGCTTTGATGAATGAATTTAGGCACAATGAACATGAAAAAATACAGCTAGTATTGCATGCCGAAGCAGGATAAATCTTTCGGGTAGTAATTTTGATCATAAGGAGAAATAATAATGGACCAGTCAATGTGAAATAAAAAAAAATAATAATAAATTTAACTACTGTATTTTTTCCCTCAGATTTTCTCCCTAATTTAGTCGTATCCAATTCCTCCCCCTCACTAGGGGCGCTCCACATTAAGTATTAGTGATGGGAATTTTGGATCATCGGTTCTTTGAATCTTGTTCATCAAAATGAACGCATCTTTTTTTGAGTCATTTAGTTCATTTCGGTCTTGTGATCAGAAATAAAATAAAATGTTACATTTTCAATAAACAGACCCCCAACACGTCTACATACACAAATTGTTGCTAGATTTCCAATAATGAAAATATTACAATGCAGCTAAGGACATATTATAAACAGAATGAGCAGCTCACCTTATCTTCTGGTCCGAGTCGTTCGTTCTTTTGAATCTTTTGCACTGCATAGTGTCTATGGGAGTCACGTGACAAAAGAACGAATGACTCAGACCAAAGACTACTCATTTCTGTTTCCTGCACATAACCTACGAAGGTAGTTGCGATGATTTTCTACGCGTCCAGTAGAAAATTAACGAATCACTCCCCGAGACTACTCGTTCCTTTGAGTCACGTTAAAGACTCGTTCAAAAAGAACGAATTGTTCATAAATGACCCATCACTATTAAGTATAATTAACCACCACCATCACATGATTTCCGCCGAACCGTGGCGCCAACCGACCGAATCTTTTCAAACGGCTTGCTCACGGCGTAACACGCTTGGAGGACAGCGCTATCCGCTCCTTCCTCTTGCGCGAGCTCACAGACGCCCCTGATTGGCTGTAGAGCCGTGATTAATGTGATAGAGCAAGCACTTTACCACTGCACCACTTGGGGAGAAGTGTGAAACTTTACAAGACAATTTCTTGCCTTTTAGTCGGAACAGATCCACAGTGTCTGGAGAGTGTTATTTTGCAATAATATCTCGCACTCAGTTTTTTTACTTTGTTTTAAAAAGTCTAATAAAAAAATCTAATAAAAATAAAAAAGTTTTTAAAAAATAATAATTGTGATAGGTTACAAAAGAGGAGGAAACGTTAGCAGCGACCTGCTAATATTTTTAGCAACTTGCTAACTTTTAGTTGTGCTTCATCTTCTCTATCACTGAACACTGAGCAGGATGTGTCATTTTATATAAATAAAAGAAAGGTCAATTATATCTCGACAGAACTTTACTAAAAATAAATAAATAAATAAAAGATGAAATAAAAATGTGAAAATTAAGTTGATATATACAAATCTACAAATATTTGTTGTCCTGAATTTGTCCTGAACACGAGTCAATTTGAAAAAAAGGGGTATTTCATTCCAGCAGTTTACAGTCTCTGTGTTCTTATTGGCTAAAAAGATGCACTTCCACAAAGGGGCGTTTTAGGTGTTTAAAACTACAGACACTGAAACAGCCAGCTTGAAGTGAGCAAAAGAGAAGGAATTTCAGGCATTGTTGAAACACTGACAGTCCCATTTTGGAGAATTCTAAAATGGTTTTAATAAATCAGTCCGGGATCACAATGATAGAAAATGTCTGTCCTGTAAAGATGTGCTGACTGTGAATAATCCTAATTTTGGAAAATACTCAACAGACCAAAGTTCACCGTCCAATACGGTGGAAAACAGCTCGGAGACAAAATAGCGTCCGGGATTCCCCTCGCGATTTGAAGGCGCAGAGACGACATTTCATTGTGAGATCTCATTTTCTTAGGCGCGATAACAGTTTTTGGCCACATGATGGCAGTGTGGGGAAATGGAGCAGATTTAGTCAGGTGAAGTGGTATGCTTTACATTGTATATTCGTCTCAAAGGCATACAGGACTCACTTTTTCTGACTTAAGAACAAATCAGACTTATGAACAAAACTCGTTCATAAGTTGGGGACTGTACAAACTTTTGTATTGTATTTATTTCTGCCATAAATGAATCAATCACATAAAAATTTAAGAAGCAAATATTAATTTGAACTTTTGATAAATCAGACAAATATAATAAAAACAAGAAATAACGTTAGCTTAAGCCATAATATCTGATTACATCAACCCATTTTTGGAATTTGCTCTTGCAAATAATCTAAGAAGTTTTATAGTCGATGTTAATTCATACAGCTGTGATATCACTAGAGATGTCTCAAACTAGAAACCTCTTTCACTACAGAGTCCACACATACACACACACAAAAAAAAATCATCAGAGATGATTTTTCTTAAGAGTGTATTATACAGAAATTCGGGTGTGTGCTTTGGGACACATGCACAGTCGACAATCCATGGTGAGGCATTTATATGGATGGTAAGGTGTGTATGTTTAACTAAGGAAAAGGACATTTGGCTGGTGAGCAGATTAGGGGTGTGTACCGTATATGTGTGTGAGAGATGATGGCGTATTTATTCACCCGCCTTAGGTTTTTTTAACCTGTAAAATGGTGACATCAGCGCTGGCACGGAGCATCGGAGTGTTAAAAGATTTACATGATGTGACACGGTCTTAAGCTTTCAACCCGGCACACACAAAAGCCTCTTAACAGTGTGTGAGGTCGTATTTACAAACCTACGTTACAGTAAGGGGAAGGATGATACAAGAACACACGAGAACAAGGGAATATGGGATCAGCACAAGGGGACTGTGGATAATCCGCCTAAAGTTACAAGAACAAGAAGGTGAAGAGGGAGTTAACGTGATGGACATCATCGGAGGAAGAAGACCACAAGGGGAAAAAAGTGTAGCATGTATCACATTATTTCCTATTCCCTACAGTTCCTACAAGAATCATTAGGATGAGAAATTAGGAGATGTATTTCATTTCAAAGTTGAGTAATTCATATACGTATTCATACAATATAAATATTATGTATCTCTCATTCTAGTTCACAATTATGACCAAGACTGCTGACTTGACACTTGTCCAGAAGATAACCGTCGACACCCTGCACAAGGAGAGTAAGGTCATGGCCGATATGGCCAGCTGTTCACAGAGTGCTGCATCGAAGCATTTTCATCTAAAGGTGACTGGAAGGGAAAAGTGTGGTAGGAGAAGTTGCACAAGCATCACCTTAAGAAGCTCATCAAGCAAAGCTGATCCAAGAACTTGGGAGAGCTTCACACAAAGTGGGCTGAGGCTGAAGTCGGAGCATCAAGAGCCACCATGTACTTAAGGAAATGGGCTACAACTGTGGCATTCCTAGTATCAAGCCACTCTTGAACCGCAATGACGCAATGGTAAAGTGCTCGTCCTATCATGCAGAGATCGCAAGTTCGAATTCCGAGTGATGCTGTAACCTCTCGCAGCCGGAGGCGTAGAGAGAGCTGATTGGCCCAAGGGGAGGGATGGGAGGTACTTAATGCTCTCACATTAAAAACGGCTCTACAGCTAATCAGGGCCGTCTGTGAGCTCATGCAAGTGGAAGGAGCGGATAGCGCTGTCCTCAGAGTGTGTTACGCCACCTCCAATGGCATAGGAGCGAGCAGTTTGAAAAGATGCGGCCGGCTGGCATTCGGAGGAAATGCGTTATGGGCCTTCCCGACTGAGTGGTAGTAGTAGCCTTAATGTGGAGCGCCCTAGTGACGTGGAGGAATTGGATATGACTAAATTAGGGTGAAAAACCCCGATTCCTCCTCTGTTCCTTTCGGACCGAACCCGGACACGTGACGATGCTGCAATATTGCCATGAGTGTGAAAAGCGCTTTTGTCACTTGTTAATACGGTTAAATCTTAAAGCATGTGTTTTTGTGTGAGAGCGGGCATACCTGGGGTTGCTTTTCTGGAATGGGTTCGTTCCTCAGCGCCTGTAAAGCTTTCATGGCCGCGTTGTGCCGAGCTGCTTGCCGAGTTCGACCTTCGCCAATAAACTCGTTACTGCCTACCGTCAGCTGCACGTAGAACACCTTGGGGACTGGATAGTGATACCTCAAGCCGAGGGAAATAAAAAATGAAGGAAAAAGCGGGGGAGATAAGAGGAAATGACATTTATGTCAAAACAGGATTAGATTTTTTAAAACATGACAGTTTTATCACAATTTAAATCAGGCCTGGTGGACACAAAATAATGACTTAAAGATTCCACTCGGTCACCTCCTCAAAGTTGGATATCACTTGTTTCTATGGCAGCACACACAACACCATAACAGGAAACCATATATATACACACACACAGTACTGTGTAAAAGTCAAGTTAAGTGCCATATTATCAATAGTACAAATTTCGTTAAATAAGTTTATTATGTCTGCATTATACATTATACAACAGCTGTTTTATTTACAGTACTGTGCAAAAGTCTTGGGAACATCAAACAAATGCCACATGCAATGATGCTTTTAAAAACATTTCTACATTAAAAGAAACTTCTATAAAAAGCACTAAGTAATAACAAACAATAAACGGTCACAACAGCCGTTAGGTTTTACTGAGCATGCTGGAGAATATGAGTTCTTTTGGTAACTTCGTCACACTCGCTCCTTTCTATTTTCATGCAAAACCCAGGAGTCGACATTATTGGTTTTTTTTTTCCACCTGAAAACTGGTCTGTCATGTAATATGTCGCTTTATTTACAGACATGCAAATATTCATCTGTAATGTTATTTATTCATTAATTTTAGTGTATCTTTGTAGGGAATGGTCTTGTACATAATAACGCAGACGTAATAAACTTATATAACAAAATTTGCATTACAGAGAATATGCCAGCCTAAGACTTTTGCACAGTACTGTATATATAAGTGAATTTCATTGGCTAAAATCTGCAAGTTAAAAGATAAAGCTTAAGTTCATGCTACTGAGTGAATGTTATATTTTTCTTATAGCTTAGCTTGATTTTTTATTTCCACTAAGTTATTTTATATTTATTTATACTTTTAACCATTCCTATGTTCGAATTTGTTATTTTACCTATTAATCTACACACAAAGATCCATAATGATGAAATGAAAAGACTTTTAAAAAAGTATTAGAAAGAAAAAATGAATTCTTTAATTTAGTTAATTTTTCAAACCTTTTTATTCAGTACTTTACATAATTCTACTCTGTAAAATTGCAGCTTTTGAGTTTCTACAAGCTGGCAAAGTGGTTCTGTTGGGATTAAGTGCAGCTCTGGAAGGAAAAACAGACGCAGCTGATGACTTCCTAATGTACTTAAGAACATATTGATATTTGTAAGAATGACGCCAATCCTGCATGATGATAACAGGGGAAATGAGGGGAGAGAGATTTGTTCCAAAATATTTTGGCCAGCATACGTAGCATTAATCTTTACCACTTCACTTCCAAAAAGTAAAGTATTAAAAATAATAATAATAATAATAATAATTTTTTTAAAAAACAAGGTAAAAAGTACTATAACTGTATTATTGCTATCATTATTATTACTACTTGGTTTTATCATCAGCGTTCATCTGGCATCAGTTGTCTAGAAAAAGGTTCACCCTGAACTGAGGCTCCACATTATCAAAGTGACACAAACTTTCTCACAGCACACACAGAGCTCCTGGGGAGAAAAGGCTGAAATAAGGAGCGATAGACAAAAGCTTAGAACAACTCGAGAAAAGGGGACAGATTTATATCCGCGGCCGAACCCGAACGATATTATCCTAGTTATAAATGGTGAAATTAACGCAGTAGGGCAAGCGAGGTAATGGCCCCCGGTGGACCGCGCCTCAGGAAGGCAAAACAAAAGCCTCGTCACATTTCTGCACTTTCTCCTGCGTAACTCTGGCTCACCCACGCAGCCTGTCAGACGGTTCTTCAGAGCCCAGATTTAGGAGTGTGTCCGTCCTTTATGAAGACTGACACAGACTGATCCGGGGTCAGCGCCCTGATCCCATGCACCCCCCACTGCAACCCATTCACACTCCAAAATCACACGCTTAGCACGCTAACGCTAGTCAGGCAATCCGAAACAAAATCCGCCCGTGTAGAGCTTGACTGGATAAAAAAGTTATTTAATTTTAGTTTACTTTAATGCTTATTAACCTCTGTATCAACAATTCGATTTTCCAGAGAAGCCAGTTTAAAATTCTCCAAATGTTTGACACTCATGTTAAGTGTTGTAGTAAACATTCAAGAGGAAGACGAGCAGAAATTCACGTCCATGGCGCAGATCGGGATGCCTTTAAGACAGTCCAGTAATTTTCGCTTCTAATGATTTTTTATGCCTCAAGTAGCAAAAAACTGAAATGCACAGGAATATTTTACATGTTTGACCTGTATAAATCATAAAAAAAAACGTAAATTAGTTCTTATTCTGGTTGCAGTAATGATTCTAGATAAATCCTTTAAATATTCAACCAATAACATTTGAGAAGCCATGTTAATGAGGATCTTGGAAAACAACCTAAAAACAAATATTTCTCAAAATTGCGAGAAAATTCACAAATGAGACCGAAAAAATTACAGAATAGTTATGTTTACATGTAAAAAATATTTTTTTCAATCTATTTGAAATCACTATGATTAAAAATTCCAATGTGGACCCTTATCTTATAAAATGTATTATTTTATGATAATAAGATATAAGATATGATAACATAAGATATGATATGATAATTTTATGTGTGATCTTATAAAATCACTGTATGTCTTTTTTGACATTCACAAAGTTTTTTAGCCTTCAGAGGAAATACTATTTCTTTGCAGTTACTGTAGGTTTAGCTTCCCATCTTTTCCGATAAGCCCCGCCTCCTGCGTTATGATTGGTTACAAGTATTCAGTCTCATCTAATATTGGTTAGACATAAAATTCCGCTGAAGACCAAGTGGATGGAAGTTCCCACCGAGTTATCTAATGTAATCCCGACATGCGGCAAACATGACTCATAATCCCCTACGCACTCCAACAAGATAGAAACAATCACGTCAGACATTTAAATGTCTAATATATACCACCTTTTGAATGGATAATCAAACGATTACCCCAGTTCTCATTCTGATTAAAAATTCATTCTAATCTGGCCAGATCAGGACAGACTGCTCAAGTGTTTTTTATTCTGATTAGGCAATTATTTAGATCATGAGTGGAATATTAGTGTCCATGCAAAATGCACCCATTGGCTTATATTCTGATCAGCATGTTTGATTCACAGCCTTATATCCAAAAATACGGAAAAACAAAACCACCAATACAGCAGATGCGAAACAGGACTGTTTTTTCTTAGATAGACAGCATAAAATTGTGTCATATACTCAAAGAGCCAAAACAAAAAAAAAATGGGATTTGATTTATACCAAGAAAAACATCAATGCTCCTTCATTAACATAGAAATAAAAAGCAAAACCAGTCAACTAGAAATATGCTCAAGAAATATGAGAGTCTTAAATGATTTATAAATCACCCAGAACTGGATGGGTCCTCTTTTAAGTCCCTTTGGAACTTTGAGATTCTCTCCAGGCTCCTTTCTTAAGGAGTTTTTACCCTTTGCTAGTGTGACCTCTAGCTTGGTCATTAGGGATCCAAATCTACATCTGGGATTCTGGAAAGCCAGTTTGAGTTCCAAAGCAGATTGGAGCATATCTAACTTTTTTTTTCTCTATCAGATTTGTAAAAAGAAAATCCGTGGTCTGGATGTGCACATGAGTCCGATTCTCTCAACAGCCAATGAAAATGCAGAGCCAAGTTGATAAGTAGGAATTAGCTCACTGGCAAACCAAATATGTACTAGCTCTTCAACTACATTTGGAGTATGGGGAACATTGTGTACATTACGCTTTTGGCCGAAGTGTTGCTTTGGTATCTAAGTTATCTAGACCCTGCTGTACCTGAATTCTCCAAACTGTTCGATTTCATAAATATCCCAGCTGTGTAGGTTCTTCTGTTACTGAACTTCCGCTTCATTGTGAGCTCAGATTTAATTCTGATGGAAGCCATCTGGGCAAAGTTAAGCTCGGGGCATGTGCAGAAACCACCAAGGAATAATAATAAAACAGGAATTACACACATGCAGTAATGAAATGCAGAAAACAATTCCAGAATAATTATGAACATCCTGAAAAGAAAAAGCAGATCGTGAAGTAACTGGCGGCGATCTGATGGGCCGAGAAACATAACAGCCTCTGAGAACAACCAGTACACAGGAAAACAGACGCTGGACGCGCTTTCTCTGAAATGTTTGTAAAATAAAAAGAATTATAGAAAGGAGAATTATAGAATACTCAGCTCAGTTCTTTTGGTACAAGTATTAAATAGTATTTATAGCGATAGTAGCAGCGTTAAGATTGGCAGCAGAACAATTTGTGAAAACATCAGGAGTCCTATTGGTTATAGGAATGGTAGTACTGAAAATTTATAGTTGTACTAGTAGTAGAACGAATAGTTAGTGTTACTGTAGCAGGAGCACAACTATTAACTTTAATAGTAAAAACAATAGTGGTTTTAGTTTAGGGGTGGTATTGCTACTATTAATAATAACAGTGAAAGTACAGAAGCAGGAGTACTAGGCATTGTAATTGTAGCATAGGAAGTAACAGAAGTACTTTTAGTAAAAATAACAACAGTGATTGGGTTCTAATTAATTGCAGTAATGAAGGTAGTGGTATTACTGATTGCAGCTGTGTTAGGGGAGATAATGCTATTAAAAGTAGTAACAGAAGTAACAACAGTAGTAGTAGTCGTAGTAGTAGTATATAACAGTACAGTTAAAGCTAGGATTGCAAGCATAATTCGTTATGGAAGTACGTTTGATATACGAGTGCTTTGTATATTAAAGCACTCATATATCAAAGCAAATTTCCCCAATAAGAAAGAATGGAAACTCATTCATTGTAAACCCAAAATTATGCATATTAAATAGTTAATACAAAATACAAAGTAAAAGAAAAAAAATTTTGAACCTGCACTTTAACTTTGAAAAGAATCATGGCTGAAATAAGACGAGAAAGGGGAGGAGGGGGCTACTGTGTAGGAATCACTGGACACAAAATGTAAAAAATGCTTTTTGCACATGCATGCATGCAAGACGATTACCAACAATCCTGCAACGCGAGACAGAGCGAGAACCATTGGCTCAGTTGTGATCACGTGATGCTCGGCAGACAAATGCCAGGCGTGCTACTCGTATATCAAGACCTGCGCGTTTAACAAGTAAAAATTTATTTAAAAAAAAAATTGTCGCAATCCAAGGTTGCACTGTATTAGCAACAATACTTGAAGTGGTAAAAGTAGAAGTCATAATAAATGTAGTAATTGAATTTTTGGGGGGCATTGGTGGTTCAGTGGTAGGTTTTGGATTTGATTTCAGGGCATCTGGCGTAAAAACCTGTGCAAAGTTATGTGCAGATCGGATGGTCCACTATAGCTACCCTTCAACATTAGGAGCCAAAAAGAGTAACAGTAATAACTGAATTTCTATTAATAACCACTTTAGTGGTTGTAACAATAATAGTACCTGTAGTGGTCATGTTACTAATACAGTAGTATTAGCAGCAGTATTAGCAATTGTAGTGGTGGAATTAGTAGTAGTAGAATAAGTAATATAGCTGACAGGATTATTAATTATTATTAATAGAAGCAGTAAAAGTAGTATTACTAATGGTTGTAGTGGTGGTAGCAGTTACGATTATGGTAATAGTAGTAGTTATAGTATTAGCAATAACAATGGTTGCATTAAAATATTTGAAAGTTTTCGCAATTAATGATTGAAGTAGTCATAGTAGTGGTGGTTAAAGTATTAATAGTTGTAGTAGTTACAGAAGTAGGACTGCCAAAAGTATTATCAATAGTAACAGTGGTGTTATTATTAGCAGTAGCAATAATAGAAGTATAACTGTAACACCAGTATTAGCACTGTTAGCAGCTATAGCTACAATAGTGGTAATAGTAGTACTAGTAGTAGCAGAATAAGTAGTAGTACTGATAGTATTAATAATAGCAGCAGTAGCACTAGTGAAAGCTGCAGTAGTATTAACAGTTGAAGTGGATGTAGTAGCAATGGTTGTTGTACTAGTAGTAGTGATAATATTAACAGTATTAGCAACAACGGTGGTGGTAGTAGTAGTAGTGATAGCATTAGTAGCAACAGTAATAAAATTCTTATTAACATGAGCACTAAAAGTAGCATAGTAGTATCACTAGTAGTAGTGGTTAAGGTATTAACAGAACTGGTAGAACTAACAGAACTAAAAGTATTAGCAATACTGTAGCTGTTGTTGTTTTATTAGTAGTATAAATTATGGAAGTATAAAGGAATTTTGATAGTAGTAGTGTTAGTAAATATAGCTACATTAGCATTAGTAGTAGTAGTAGTAGGACTAACATAAGCAGTAATACTTACAGTATTAATAATAGTAGTAGTAAAAGTAGTGAAAGTTGCAGGAGTACTAATAGTTGTAGTTGAAGAAGTAGTAATGGTTCTGGTATTAGTAGTTGTAGTAGTGGCGGTGGTGTAGTGGTTAGCACTGTCGCCTTGCACCTCCAGGGTGCGGGTTAGATTCCCGGCCAGGCTCGATTCCCGTCTCTGTGTGCATGGAGTTTGCATGTTTTCCCTGTGCTTGGTGGGTTTCCTCCAGGTACTACGGTTAACTCCAACAATGCAAAAACATGTGGGTTAGGCTAATTGGCAGTCCCAAATTGGCATGGTGTGTGAATGAGTGTGTGTGTATGTATGTGTGCCCTGCGATGGAATAGCACCCTGTCCAGGGTGTACCCTGCCTTGTGCCCTAAGTCTCTTGGGATAGGCTCCAGGCCCCCCGTGACCCTGAATACAGGATTAACCGGTACAGATGATGAGTGAGTAAGAGTGTAGTTGTAGTAGTAATTGTATTAACGGTATTAGCAATAACAGTGGTGGTTGTAGTAAAATTAATCGTTTTAGTAGTGACAGTATTAGAAATAGATTTCTTATCAATATGAGTAATGAAAGTAGCAGTAACTAATGGTTGTAGCAGACATAGTAGTATTGGTTAAGTTAATAATAGTAGAGAGCTATAATGGTGGTATAAACAGCAGTGGTAAAATGATTACCAATAATACCTACTTCTAGTAGAAGTAAGAGTAGTAATAGCATTCTTATTAATATCAGTAGTGACTAACGGTTATACTGGACCTACTAGTAGTGTTTAAGATAGTAATGGAAGTAGTAGTAACAGTATAAGCAGTAGTAATAGTGTTAGTAGTAATAGCACTCAAATTCTCATTAACATTGGTAAAATAAATGCTGATACTGATTGTTGTAGTGGTGAGGGTAGTACAGCATTTCTTCTAGTTCTAACGATTGGAGTAATAATATCAGTAACATATGATAGCAATATTTATAACAGTCTTAGCAAGAGTAGTGGTGGTAGACCTACAAGACACTTATGACTACAGTCGCAACTCTCATAACGTGGGTGTGATGGAGTAGGGAAAACTCCAAACTCAGCAGGACATGAGGTCCTCCAGGAAGAGGGTTGCGACTATGTACTGAAAGACATGACTTTTAAAAGATCTTTAAAATAAACTTCTTTTTTTTTCCAGAAACCTTATGAATTTTGCATACTATTCACATTTCAAAGCATAGTGATGCTGCAGTTCAATTCCCAGAATTCCATGGGGCGCCTCATTTCAATGGGGGGGGGGGGGGTTGGGCGGTTGGGGGATGGATTCGAATGTCATGGTGGGTGAATACAGGTGCCGCAGCGTGGGAAAGGAACTGCTCACACACACACACACACACACACACACACACACACACACACACACACACGCAGGCACACGCGCACACACCCGCACGCAGGCACATACACAGGGCCGTCTGGTCTGAATTAAAAAGGAACGCGAGCCAAAGTGGGAACACCTAACAGGAGTAATGGGAGAAGCGCCAAATACACACACACACACACACACACACACACATTAAAATTCCTGAAACATACAATATATAGTATTTGTATTCCATAATGTTCATGCTGCCTTAAACACTGCTGTTATCTGGTTTAGTGTTTGTCCTGATCGTGTAGCTGTACTTAAGCTCCAACGTGTCCAACTCCAAAAATCATTTACAATGCAAATAGTTGGTTAAACAAAATATATCATAAGCATTATTAGTATTTATATGGACTTGTATCACAATCTCATACTGTTAAAAGGAGTACATATCATTTGTACGAAGGTGGGATTTATGTGGCATTTCACGAAAAGCAGATATGGAGATGGATTCCGTAGCTTGATCATCAAAGAGCTTTTGAAGACTAAGCTTCATTGAAGCTACTAATAAGGTGAATTAAAAAAGAAAAAAGAAAAAGCCATTATTTAAAACCTCCATAATGAAATGACATTTACACTGTAGGATCAAAGTGTCACATATAAAAGCATCAGGCTGTAAGCATATTGCAGGTGCAGTACAGTAGTTTAACACTGTCGCACCTTTCTTGCCCACAAGTGAAAGCAGAAATAACACATTCGGCCTCTCAGCAGTTCATTGGTGAATAAATAAGTCATAAATAAACCAAATCAATACAGGTGGACAAAGCACACAAACCCTGTACTTGATGAAAGTAGAGATTCCCTAGGAACAAATATTACTCAAGTAAAAGCAGAAGTCCTTCATTCACTTTGGTACTGGAGTAAAAGTACAGAGGTTCCTTCAAATTTGCTTAAATATTAAAAATCCAGGGCTTGTTTTAGCTCTCAGTAGTCTTTTCCATAGTACAAATCTCTCTCTGATTCTGGTCTCTGAAGCTTCTGATTTCAAGCACCTGTTACGTTATGTGTAATAGGCCAGTCATGTCTTACACATAACATCAGCAGGTGGGGAAATTCCTGCTCCAAATACTACACGCCATTGTAGTTATGTAACGCAATGCCGTGATGAAATGTTGTTAAGTAAAAGTACACATTTATTCTGTACTTTTGAGCTGAGTATAAGTAAAAAAGAATCCTCTAATCCTACTGATACTCTAAGATCAGTAAGATTTATGGAAAAACTGGTCTTTGATGGGTAAGTATACTGTATAAAGCTATCTAAAATTGAAATAATTTTTATTTTTTTCAACTCGTTGAATCCATCTGCATTTCCACCCAAGTGCACAAGGCTTAGCATGCTTACTAGAATAACTATCATCTATGGAAATCCATCATCTATATCATCTATAGATCGGAGAGCAGATTTACAAACGTTTCTGTTCTGAGACAATGGCTTCAACTATAACTTTTTAGCATTTCTACATAATTTATGTTCATAAAAACAAACTTTTTTTGATCCATACATCTGACAATATAAGAAATTTCACACAACTCTTACGTTTTTTCCAACCCACATTTCTGACAAACATAACAAGTGAGGGCGAAAAGGTGTCCAGCAGCAACCGAATTATGTGTATATTTCTTGTTTATTTTAGTTTTTATATACCAATAGAAAAACTAAAACACAATTTACAACCACTAACCTTTCACCCAACCATCCAATAGCAGCATTCTTTAACAGAAAATGATGGCCTAGGTGGGCTATTATGGGTGGCCTGGGTGGGCCATTATTCCCAATACTATCCTACTCAGATTGTAGCAAATAAAAAATGTGGGTAAAATTTATGCATGATTTGTAGGTCACAGCAAAGCATCATACAATGTAAAAAAACACTTTAATCTAGTTCCAAATAAGATCCAACGATCCTAAGGCAGGAATTTAACCCTTGACCATAGAGGTTCAAAAACAAATGCTGACCACTATGTCACCGATATTTACAGGGTACCTACTGTAATATGTCAAATTCAACTTTCAGTCATTTTTAGACAATCAGATGGGTCTCCAACATTTGAGCCCGAGTTTTGTCTTTTCCTTTTCTTTTTTTTACATTGGCCTAAACAAGCCAAATAGATTTTCACTTAAAGTGACTTCGTAAATTCCCTGCCTGCTGCCTAGCATAGGTAAGTTCAGCTCTTCTGGTGGGGCAGAGTGGTAAAATAAAAAGAGACCTATGATAACGTCTTAAAAATAGCAAAATAGGGATCTTTAAAGTGTACTCAAAATCAGGTCAGTTAGCTAACTTAGGCCACAACCCAGTTCATCATAGAGCTATCAGTCGGCTTGTTTAGTTAACGGTTAATTTTTTTATTAAACGTGTTCCCTGCTTTATTTAATATAATACTGAGAAAATGGAGGGGCAAATTAAAATCAAAGACCCCACATCTTGTCAATTTACCTAAAATCCAGAAAGTGTACACCCCTCTGTCTGAAGACTTTCATATAGTGCAAGACTCGATTATTTAAGTGAAATCCTTTTTTTTTTTTTTTCGTCTCACTGGAAAATTATACGTTATTATCAATCTGAATGATGGAAGCAGCGGTGGAAGAATGGGAATAATAAATTTTTAAAGAGCTGGAACTGTTCAAGGAGTGACCAGTAAAGCACTTACAGTACAATAATAACATATTTACAGTGTATTCAGCAAACTCCTCCAAATAAAATAATGCGACATGAATCATAGTGTTACTCCATACATTAAGCATTCTGCTCTTAAAGCACATCTCACAAAGTGAATCTAGCCACAAATATGTAATTGCATAAAACCGCAGAAACGCAGGATTCTTCATGGCTAACTGTAGGTTTTGATGCATTCAACACATGTTGAACTCATATGTATGGTCAATGCAGCCAAAATTCAACTCTATCATTTATTAAAAACAGAACGTTCTATGCTTTGTTCATAACATTTGTTTTGTGGATTCTGTCAATGAAAGCTTTTAACAATCAAAGAAACGACATACATTACATATCGCTGCTTTTGTATCGGAGCTACAAGACTGAGGCTGATAATAATAAGAGTGAAGAAGCACTCTACTATTACTGTATCAAACACACAACTCAAACAGATTTTTTCATTGTTGAGTATCTTATACACTGTCTCAATATAAAGTCTCTAGATGCAAGTGATTCGGATAATAATATGAAGGATTTCCAGGTTGTGTGCTTCAAGTGGGCTTTATATACTGTATGTAGCTTACACAGGAGTAAAGTCATAGCTATACACCTTTCTTACTTGCTAGCAACACCAGCCTCAATGCAACCTCAAAGATCGTGTGTTTCGACAAACTGACCAGGCTCGGAATAAGAGGGATGCTATGTACTTTTCATTTCGCTTCAAATTGTTCCTCCAGGGTGAACCACCCCATATTCTTTCACCCAGTGCTGCGTCAGCTGACCGCAGTACAGAACATCCGGGCTTCCTGACACTTAAATGAGCTTGGGAAATTGAAATTCCTCTGGTGTTATGGCTTTAAACACATACGAGACACTAGGGGTGACCTCTGCTTTTTAATCAGAGCACTCAGTGTTTACCCTCTAAAGAAATGACCCTTCTGCTCAGCGCTATTGCTTCCCTCATAATGACACACCATGTGCTGTTTCCATAATTTCAGGCACTTAATGGGATGTATGGCCATGCTTGTAAAGGCAGATAGGCAGCTGTATTAATAATTTATATACTTTTTTTTTTTTTTTGAAGGTCTGAATGCTTCATGGTAAACAGAAAAGCTATAACTAGAGCTGTGAATCGTGGGTAGACCGTTGATTCGATTAGGTTTGATTGATTTTGGGGGACTGCAATTTTTCAATTGATTAAATTCTTGAGCAAAAATTGTCTGATTTTTCAGAAGCAGATATATTTCTTGCAGATTTTAAAGAATGAAAAACTACTAAAAGTATTTAATAAACACTGAACATGTCGCTGGTTGTTCAAATGTCTCATACAAAAGAATTATCTTTTTTCCCGGCCAATCTTCTGCTCCAAACTCCAGTCCAGTAGGTGGCGGTATTGCACTAACTGCCCATAAATTCAAAAAAAGTAGTGACAACAATTGAAGTATCAGCAGAAGCTAAGAACGGTTTCTATTTTCTGTGGTAAACTTTTAAGGAATTAATACATTTTACACCATTTAAAGTTTGGCAGTTTGGAGGGATGTCGCTTTGTTAATTCTGGGTTCCCACATTACAAAGAATGATATCGAAATCTATTTTGAACCTAAGCCGGAAAAAGCATTTACTGAAAATAAATGGATGAATAATGCATTTAACTAAAATGACATTACTGAAATGTCTTTCCTCAGCTGGAATAGAGATATGAGCAAATCTTTTGCAATATCCACCCCCTTACCCAACATCGGAGGAGTACTAACCACAATCCGGCCCATTCCCATAAACCTATTCAGCCCGTTCAACAGTATCATCATTTGCGTCTGCCCGAGATATTGTATAATGAATTTGCTCACCAGTTAGAATCCTGGTTGTTAAATTGGATCGACTTTCTGGACTGACGTAAAAACAGTTCAACATGTGGCCAAACAATCAACTGTATAGCTCAGATTATATTCAAGATTACATAACGCCAGAATCCAGGATTTGGTCAATTTCAATTTTGAAGAAGAAAAAACATCTGGCAACCCTGGTAGAAACTTTTTCTTTAATGTAATGGAGTTTGAGTTACAAATATTAATCGTAACATGTCCAGGGTAAATTTAAACATGTAATCCTTTTATCACACACTATCTGTTTAACTGTTCATTACATTCATATGAACTGTGTTTATTTAAAAAAAAAAATTATGCTTTCTTAATGACTGTGCCTACGCTTCAACTGAAACAGACTAAACACTCTCTGAGGCAAACACTGACAGTAACTGCAGCTGCATCCTGACTCACTGGTAATAGGGAAGATATGAAGATAAGAGTGCTATGACAATATTTTATAATGGTGAAATCTGAAATAAAAATAGTTAGATATTATCTTCTGGCAACAGTATTCGTTCTTGCATCATTTTACATTTCAAACCAAAACGTCAAAATGTCAATAAATCTGTCTTTTTTTTTTCTTCTTTTTTTTTTCATTCTTGACAACAGCACTAAATCAGCCATTTCCACATTCCACCTGCTAAGACCAACAATCTCAAATCACTTCTTTCAAATATGTGATTTTTTGTCTGCAAACTACATGTATATAGCATAAGCATAAGTAAAGGTTGGATAAAACTAGCGTAATTTTAGTGATCTATACTATAATGTTAACATTATTCAGTTTTCGAATCTAGACAGTGGTACTGAAAAACAAAATCAAAAAGTAGTAAGCCTCAGGAAGCTTTCCAAGCAACTGTCTTTGTATCTAAATCTACACCCGGAAAGCCGCTTTGAGAGGTTTCTTGAATGAGATCCGTATTTAAATGCTGCTATTTAAACAATACCATGGAAGTGTACCACTTCTGTTCAGCTTATCAATTCAATAACATACTTTCGTGATTGGCACATTCATGTTTCACGTTCATCTCACTATTTCCATGAATACAGATCTCCTGTGATGTTATTTTCTCTGTTTGACTTCAACGAGAAATATTTGGACACTACAACTACTCACTAAATCAACAAGATAAGAATGAAGAAGGAAATCACGATCAGCGATGTAGCCTTTGATACAAATATGAGCTGGTGATGATTCGCAAAAACCCATAATCATGAACAGCTGTGCTGAAAACACACGCACGCCCTGGAATGATGAAACCAGCTGATGCTGTTCCAACTGTACACATAACTAAAAAGATTTTGAACATTTTTTTATGGTGTGTTTCTTCACAGCTAGTCTGGTAGCTAGCTCCCTTTCAGTTAGTCACCTAGACATCCTTTCACTTAGTCACACTGCAAGTATGTCAATCCTTTAAAACAAATTCTCCCTCAATGTAATAAATATTAACACATTTTGCTTAAAAACAATGGGAACAAAGTTTGCTTCATTTTACTTTGAAAAAGCAATTATCACTTATTGTTATACAGTACAGACCTGTAAAGTTTGGACACACCTTCTCATTCAAAGAGGTTGAATTTGTATTATGGCAAGAAAAAAGCAGCTAAGTAAAGAAAAACTAGTGGCCATCATTACTATAAGAAATGAAGGTCAGTCAGTCCGAAAAATTGGGAAAACTTTGAAAGTGTCCCCAAGTGCAGTCACAAAAACCACCAAGCGCTACAAAGAAACTGGCTCACATGCGGACCGCCCCAGGAAAGGAAGACCAAGAATCACCTCTGCTGCGGAGGATAAGTTCATCCGAGTCACCAGCCTCAGAAATCGCAGGTTAACAGCAGCTCAGATCAGAGAGCAGGTCAATGCCACACAGAGTTCTAGCAGCAGACACGTCTCTAGAACAACTGTTAAGAGGAGACTGTGTGAATCAGGCCTTCATGGTAGAAGATCTGCTAGGAAACCACTGCAACAAGCAACAAGCAGAAGAGACGCGTTTGGGCTAAAGAACACAATAAAGAACACAATAAAGAAAACTCTTTGAATGAGAAGGTGTGTCCAAACTTTTGGTCTGTACTGTATATCACTACAGTTTGATAGACAATGAGTGATTCAGCCGAGCTAGTGGGGAAAAAAAAAAAAAAACTCAATTTGATAATCCTATAGAGAAAGTCAGGAAATGTCTTTCAACAAATGCCTTCAACTACTTTTCAAATAGTTTAGAGTAGTACTATACTTTATATCAGTCACAACAGGCTCCATGAATAACCTTAAGTGTGTATAGTGTATACTGACTCTGTCTCTCTAAGGCATACAGACAGTAATGCCACTGCCACTCCACCAGTCTGCACTGAGGAAGGACCCAGGAGGTGGCACCTCTGGAACTCACTCCTGACCTTCGCAAAATCCCTGGAACCGCCGCAGAGGATCAGCTGGATGAATTGAGAGATTCATTTTACCGGCCTTTAAGAAGTTCCTGAAGAGCCTACTGAATGAGGAAAGAAAGACTGTCGGCATGCTCCTCCCCATCCATGACCAAATCCATGATGAAAGTTATGGAATGCGCACTCACTGCCCATAGGCCATGACAAGAGATGAAGGAATAACTCAAGATTGCTCAGAAGGCTGGCCTAGAAGAGCCAATGCCCATGGAACTAGAGCTGTGTCACCTGTGTCCATGATGATATCACTGAGGTCCCAACAACCAAGGTCCAGATTAGTTACCAGAAGTGCAAATGGCTCAGGCTCAATATGCTGATCCATTACTTGATGAGCCTAGCCTGGGTTCCTAAATGAAGTTCCTAAAAAATAAAATAAAAGCTCAGCATAGTCAATGTTAGTTATGGCAATCAGCCAAGCCCCACTACACCTACTGTCCCAGAGGATATTGCTGACCGGGGAGCTGAAGGTGACGGCACTCAGACCATTCATTTCTTACCCTATGTGCCTGGCCAGGAATAAAATAACAGTGACCAGGACGGCACTTATGGAGTGAGCTCAGCATGGCCAACCTCATACATCATTGTTAAAAAATGCGTAGTGTATTACCATCCTAGTATAAACATCAGTCACTGGTTCCATTAGCCCATACTGGAGACCAAAGTAAAAAGCTTCAATATGCACTGTCCCCGTTGATCCCTGTATCATTACAAGGGTGCGCTTTAAACAAAATCGGCATGGACCTTGTGGGGCTAATGTTCACCCAGAATCATGCCACTCACTACCTAGAGAATAGCCCTGTCCATTAGATAACGCTATTAAGAATCAAACAAGAATTGGCCTGACTTTCAGCAAAGTCTGCCTACCCAAGGACCTGCTCACTGACCAAAGCAGGTCCTCAACAGCTAGTTGAAACACTTCAGCCAAGCCCTGAAGTGGATTCTGAAATGAACAGTCAACTGACAAAACGTCCAGGTATCAACATGATTCACCCCTTGGAACTCCTCTTCGAGAGGCAGCCATAAGGATTGTTCTGTGTGGCTAAGGAGGCCTGGAAGAAGTGAACCTGAATGGAGTGAACCACTGCCTGCAACCATCAGATGCACTAAACCTGCTATCAATGTCAATTTCAGTCAATCTCTTGAAAAATGGATTGTCCATTGTCTCAGCATTCAAGTTTATTTGGGACTGACAATATGACCCACAAGGATGTGGTCTTCAGCCTTGTTAAGCAACAGGAACTGGCAGAGTTTGTATATGAAATCAGCCCTCCTACCCAACTTGAACAGCAAGAGAAATGTCACAGGTTTTGAACTAACCAGGACTAGAACCAGAACTAACAGCTGGACCAGGTGTGTTGGAACAACAAAGAGATCATGCATGAGTTTTGCCAGTCCGAAGGAATCTTGACTTCTAATGATTTTTCATAGTCCACACTGGCACATCCCTGAGATTGTGCTGTCTCAAGACTTCTGCAGAGAACATGCTGTCCTGTATGTGAGTAGAAAGTCACCCCAGCAGAGTGGAGCAGTGGTGGAGCAGGAGGCCCTTACCATTAAATGGATCATTGAAAAGTTGAAGTACTACCTGTGCTGAATGATGCATCACACTCATCATGACCTTGGCCCTCTTCACCAGATAGTAAAATTAAAAACTAATCCATACACCATATGCTGGTCTCTGTTTTTACAGATATTCTCAATCCAGGTCCAACAAAGACCCAGAGCACATCACACAACAAGGATGGCCTTTCTAGAAGGTATGCCTTCCAGGGCATGCTGACATCGAGCTCAGAACTGGGGGGGACTAGCTAGTTTGGACAAGTGAGCTTGAATTTTCTGAATGATAGTTACAGCCCTTGCAATAACACAGTCATAAAATCTGCACACAAATGATGCACTTAAATTGAAACACATATACACCTGCAGTTATCAAATAAGACAAT
Source organism: Clarias macrocephalus (assembly GCA_011419295.1). NCBI lineage: Eukaryota > Metazoa > Chordata > Actinopteri > Siluriformes > Clariidae > Clarias > Clarias macrocephalus. The sequence continues at coordinate 54,778 of JAAGKR010000693.1, forward strand.
TTTGCAGCAGCAGCGCAATGCATAAAAACCATGCAAGAACTTCAGCAAATGCTCACAAAAAAATAAGAATAGATATAAAGTGAGATCTCTGTAACTTCATCCAGGGTATGATTGCTGGTGCCAGATGGCCTGTTCTGAGTTTTTAAGAGAAGGTAAAATCTCCTGGGTGTGCTGGACAAGTAATGGCTTTTTTTTTTTTTTGGAACTGTCACTATTCATCCAATTCTTTTGAAGAATAATGGTGAGGTGAATCCAGTTATCATTATATACTTTAGAAATCCCTTTTTAAAATACAAAATAATAACTGGAATCACTTAAATGGCCTTGACCTTAAGTTTAAATACCTTTGAACGGTTGGCCTGTTGGCATACACACAAGCTGACAGACATAAGTTTAAACGGCTATTAAGGTTAAGTTTCCGCACCTGGGACTTATTTGAGTGTAATTAGGCTCTGTGTATAAATAGCCAATGAGCTGAAACCCATTCACATTTTATCCGTGGCTGTACTGTCTTGGCCGAAGACTAAGCCATGGTGAAGGCAAAAAAGAAAAAAAACTGACAACAGATATTAAAGAAAATTCTTATTTAAACTTAAGGATATAAGAATATATCTAACGATTTAAAAATGCCAATCGTTAGTGTTCAAACTAAGAAACAAAATCATTTGGAGTGATGAGGCCGTAACTGAACTTTTTGGCCACAATCATAACGCTATGTTTGGAAAGGAGTCAACAAGGCATTTGATGAGAAGTACACCATCCGTGCTATGAAGCATGAAGATGGATCTCTGAAGTTCTGGGGATGTGTGAGCTGTAGCAGCACCGGCAATTTAGTCAAAATTGATGGCGAGATAAACGTAGCATGTTATCAAAAATACTGGAGACCAATTTGCATCTGAATGCACTGGGACATTCCAACATGACGAATGACGGAAAGGACCAAAACACAAGGCCAAGACGACTTTTCAGTGGCTATACCAGAAAAAGTGAAGGTTACAAAAGACGTTCATGTAAAAAAAAAAAAAATCCAGTATTAAAAACTAAGGATATTCGCTAATTATTTTCTTAATTTTTCATGTTAATGTGATGTCATTGTCTATTATTCTCTGATATTAAAGTGTATATTAAAGTGTAACTTCAACTGTAGCTAAACATTCTTCTCAAACTCCTCATGACTAGTTGAAGACTGATTTCAACATGGCCATCAGAATTCACATTCGCATATTAGTTATCACATTCTTACAGTCCCACCGTATCCACAAGCATTCCGCGGATATTCCACAGACTATCACCACCCACAAAAGGTCATGGACACTGAATCATGCATGCTAAAACGTTACATTCAATACTGCTAATGATGACTTTATGATAAGGAAACAGCGCTGCGGTTCAGGTCTTCCCCGTTAGCATGTTTCTCTCTGCTCTGTATCAGAGCAGGAAATATCATCATTTTCAACGCAGCGTTTTCCCTCGTTATTGTTCCGGGCGAAAGCGGCGGTGCTGACGCAACAGCCAAGGAAGTCGAGCAGTGGCAGGAAGCAATGAAACCACAACTGATGTTATTAGTCCCACTATCCAGTCTGAACAAGAGGGGTTCCTTATTAGCTCCATTTTGGAATTTTGTGTTGGTTTAAAGGACTATCCCAAGGTTGATCCAGCACCTTTGGACATTTTAATTTCATTACACTTTGCTATGCTATATAATACCATGCTAATATTTACATGCAGTAAGCATATGCCTATCCCAGGAGGCACAAGGCGAGATACACAGAGTGCCAAACCATCTCAGGGCACACACACATACACTCACTCACACACACACTATGGGCGATTTGGGAACGACAATTAGCCTAATCTGCAGGTCTTTGGACTATGGGAGGAAACCGGTGTACCCAGAGGAAACCCTCCAAGCACGGGCAGAACATGCAAACTCCATGCACACAGAAACAGGAATCGAGCCTGTCCAGGAATCGAACCCAGACCCTGGAGGTGCACGACGACAGTGCTACTTTCTCCTTCTGGTTTTAGTCAAATTGCCCGTAGTGTGTGTGTGTGTGTGTGTGTGTGTGTGTGTGTGTGTGTGTGTGTGTGTGTGTGTGTGTGTGTGTGTGTGTGTGTGTCCGTCCTGCGATGAACTGGCACCACGTCCATGGTTTACCTAACATATTATACCATAATCTTTGATACATAAATGGCTATTTAACAACAAAAAAAAAAACCTCAGTAGAGTAAGTTTTTTTTTTTTTTTTTTTTTTTTATCAGCTGCTTATAATCAGTTTTCTTTAAAATTTTGTAATCATCCTTTGAAATGTTTTAAATTATTAAAAAGTTATGCGCTAGACGTTCCATACTTTTATACTGGAAGTCCTTTAAGTGTCCCCTTAAGATGTCTCTCTGTAGACTAAAGACATTAGTTTCTCTTAATCTGGAGAAGATTAAATATACTGTACACTCAGAGGTTCAGCTAAATTGTTCAACAACCGGTTATTTCTTATTTTAGGAATTTACAGTTATTGGGTGATTGAATATTTGAACTAGGTCATGCATCGGAATGTATGTACTGTATGACCTGTCTGATACACACATCATCCGTCTGAGCCGCAGGGTGTGGGGTGTGTATGAGTGTGTTTTTGGTTGTGCTCTGGGTTTAGATGATTTTAAAAAAAAAATTCTCAGTTTTTGTATAAAAATAATATTCTTTGTTCAGCAATTCTATTGATTCTTTTTCTAAATGATGTTGAAAAAACATGAAAAAAATGACCATAGTTTATCAGAATCAGTGTTTTTGTGATACACAGCCATATATAATATATATATATATATATATATTTTTTTTTACTTAAATGATATCCATTATGTGGAACGCACAAAATCAATCATAGACTGATTTTTATATACTGTATCAGTAGTTTTGTCTTTCTGCTAATAGAGGAGAAAATGATAATAATGATGATGATGATGATGATGATGGCCACTGCCTTATAAATCTCACACACTTTCAGCAACCACATTTTACACAGTTACACATACACACATGTAGTATGTAGGCCTTTCTCCAGATAACACACTTTAAGGGATAAATATGGAGGAAATAATTAACCGGGTGACAGACGCTGCCTTCTCTGATCGATTTAACATCACCATGGCAACTTGTCTTTCTCGCGGCCTGTCCGGCCCTCCTTCCTCACCATTCCCCATCTTCATTCTTCTGCCTTTCAGCCCGTCCCTGCCTGTCTGACTCTCTCTCACCCTTCCAGTCAGTCCATCAGTCTAGTTTTTGTATCTGTCTCTCTCTGTCTCTCCCCCCCATACTCCCTAGATCTGTCCATTTGTCTCATCTCACTTTTTGTTTTGTTCTTTGTTTCACTCACTTTTCTTGTTTGTGTTTGTCTTTTTCCCCTTTCTGTCTGAATGTCCATCTCTTATAACTTCTTTCTTTCTTTCTATCTCCACTCTCTCTTTCTCCCCCTTTATGTATATATGTCTCTCTCGTCCTTCCTGTCTCTCTCCACATTTCAGTATACATCTCCATCTGTCCTTCTCCATGTCTTTATTTCCTTCCTTTTTATTGACCTTTTTTCCCATTTATTTCTACTCATCTAATCAGTCTCTCTTCCTTTTTATTCTTCCCTTCTTTTCCTTCACTCACTCCATTTCTAACTCACTCTCTACACACATTGTTCTTTACATCCCGGTCTCTGTCCCCTTTTCTGTCCATCTCTCACCCCTTTATTGACCTTCTATTTCACTCCCCCTAGCGCCTCGCTCTCTTTACTCTCATTTCCGTGTCTCACTCTTTCCGCCAGGTCTATTTTCCCTTCCTCTCCTTTCCCCTCACCTGTGCACTCTCCCGCTACCCTTATGTTGTATCCCCTTTCTTCTTTTACTGTCCCTCTTTCTTCTTTGATCTTCATTTTTCCTCCTTTCATTGTCTCTTTATTGTCCCTCTCTTCCTCCCTGTCTGTCAGGTTTGTCTGTCTGTCCCTTTCTCTCATTTTTTTCTCCTGTCTGTGTCTGTTCCAGAATGATGTAATCTTACAGAGATCAGATTTGCCTTGGCTCCTCGCTGTCTTACTGTTTGTAAAGCTGTGTGCCAAAGATCCGCGGCGGAGACACAAACACGCGTCTCCCTGAGCGTTTAGGATGGAACAAGATGAGCCTGTGTGCTACGTTGGAGCTGGTTCTCCCCTGCTGCATGATGACAATGTGTATGCCTGTGTGTGTGTGTGTGTGTGTGTGTGTGTGTGTGTGTGTGTGTGTGTGTATAACAGCCTGTGTAATTCAGCAGGGCTATTATTTCCTCTTGACATCCACTATTATGTATATAAATTCAATTTAAAGGAACGGCTCAGCCAAAAATGTACAAAACACCCCCTAGACTCCAAATGCAGTCTTTTGTCCAAGACAAGCTTGCTCCAAATAGACACTTCGAGGCCTAACTGTCCAACGTTGTAGCACTTAAATGTGTACTTTAATGTTAGCTCATTCCAGTGATGCACTACTACTGTATATTTGGTGTTTATGGATTTATGTCTGTGTATGTTTGTTCATTTTACATTATTAACCATCATTCTGGCTTGAAATGTTTAAGCATGTCTATTCTGAGGAATTACAAATTTTTGAATAACTGTGTGATTTAGTTTTTCTTGAACGAGGGTCACGTTTAAGTCAAACCTGGACTTGATGATGAAATTTCTCATGAATGAAGGCGTAAATAGTTTGAATGGTGCAATCGCTTACAGCTTTACAGAAAGCTGAATGACGATCCCGGCTGAGGTGGCGTGGAGCTCACTGCAGTCGTTCTCGTAAACACTCCACGAGTGAAATGTCTGATTTCTTGCTGAATCGATGGATAACTTGTTTCCCAACTTGCGCATCTGTTTCTGGGAATTGAACACACAATCATTCATGAATGCCACTTCCACATTACAGAAACTCGACTCAGAGTACAGGCCTGATCTCGCTCCAAGCCATTTCCGCCTGTTTGGGCCATTAAAGGAGTTCCTGGGAGCCCAGCGTTTCAGAATTGAAGCGGGCATCCTGATCATTGCTCAGGCGTACTGAGAAAACTTCTGACCTTGATGGTATCCAAGCACTAGTGAAACGCTGGGATACGTGAATTAGTGTAGAGGGGGATTATGTAGAGAAATAAAGGCAGTTTTTAACTTTCATAACCGTGTTCTGGGTCAGTGGTAGGTTTCTCGCCTGCCACGCGGAAGTCCCGGGTTCGATTCCGACCCGGTGCCCAAACCCCATCCACTGGATGGAAGCCCGGATAAAATGGGAGGGGTGTATCAGAAAGGGCACCCGGCGTAAAACCTGTGCCAAGTTGATGTGCGGATCGGATGCCGCCTCCTCGACCAAAGCAACAACTATTGTGTTCTGTTACTCTGCGCAATCAAAAAGTCCTGGTTTGACTTGAACGCCCTTTTTATATATAAATATGTATCTCAATCTGAATTAAAAAATAATAATAAAATAAAATAAAAAAGTTTAATCAACGCAACCTTAATATTACACAAAGGCTTGGGCATGAATGCAATATAAAAAGATTTTATAAACAAAGTTGAAATATACGTGGAGCTCTACTGCTCCCTAGTGGACAGGAGTGGAAATGATGTTGCTACGTAACAAGTCCAGTCATACAGATTATACTTTACTTACAGTAAATAATCTGATTTAAAAACCTAAATCAAAGCTGTCTTTCAATACGCACAACTTCAGTTAACATAAGTGGACTAAAGCCTAACAAGCATTATGCTTTATTCAAACTAATGATATTGTTATTCTTCATATTAATGATCTCTTTATAGTATTCACTCAATATGTTGCATATTTATATACTACTACAACACTTTATATATAATTAACCTTAAAATAAAACCTGTGACAGACAGATGATGATTTTTCCAACACGATCCAGCTGTTTTGTCCATGCTGCAGCTGGACAGTGTACTCTGAAACCTCTGGATTTCTCCACAGTCCAGGTCGGTACTCACCTCTGATTGAAAATGCCTCTGAAGTTGTAGTTGGCCCTGTAGTTGTGGAGGGGTTTGGGTTCCAGGGGTCTGTAGACGGCTGGTTCTCCACGCTTCATTGCCAATCCATTCAGCTCCACAGTGGGGGTGATGCTGCCTGAAGAACACACGTGGGTGTTTACGCGGAAATAAACAGCGCTGACGAAATGCAACAACGTCACAGATGTGATAACGATCCTGCTGAGTGTCATTTACTGAGGTATATGTAATTACTGAGGTAAATGATCTACCATCCTTGATGCAAAGGGGCTCGAATTTTTGATATGGTAATGATATGGTTGAAAGCGCTTGTAAAGTTTCCATAATTGTCAGTCTAAAGACGTTGTTTTTTTTTTCAATAATACAGTTATAAATATGAGTCGTTCCTATTATTTTTAATAATACTTTCACTTCCACTACATCCTACAACAAATATCTGTACTCTCTGCTTCAGTATATTTCTCAGTGGTGCTGTGCTACAGTACACACTGTAGTCACGATGGTGCGTAGCATTTGAAGCAGTAATATCGCCACCTGCTGGCTATTATACATAGTTGCGTGATTCGCCTTCAGTCTGTAAAACGCTCAATTATGTAGCAGGTTTTTGAATTCCATATGGCACGGTGGTGTAGTGGTTAGCAAAGTCACCTTGCACCTCCAGGGTCTGGGTTCGATTCCCGTCTTTTTTTTTTCCCCCGTACTTTTTGTGTTTTTTCTCTAGCGCAAAGATTTCTACTTTTACTTGAGTAATATTTTAGCTAGAATATCTCTACTTTTACTCAAGTACAGGATTTATTCGATTTGTCCAGCCTTTCCACTCAGGATGTAATGTAGATAACGGAAGTGCATCATTAGTGGGATTGCTCAATGCTCTTCTCATTCCCTTTATTTTTGACACATGCACACTTTTCCAACGCTGTTCACATTTAGAGCTGGTATAGAAATGGTCACAAAGCCAAATGTTATTATTTTATTATTATTGTCCAATTTCCAATTGGAATTAATGCTCGAATCTTCACCAGCTCTGATGTTATTAGCTCTACCAGGTGTGCAGCGCCTTCTGCTGACATAAAGCACTTACACCAAATCGTCTTGTGGAAATCCACGAAATCCCTAGCACACTGCCTGGCCAAAACAAAAAGTCACACAGGCTTATTTTAATTTGACCATCTTATATGTACAATATGGCGCACAATGTGACGGCCAACTCGTGTGAAAATGCTCAGAGAAAGACTCTTACATTCAGGTCAGCTGACTTCATTTTACTGCCACATGACGTTGCTGGGTCGAGACCTGACCAACTGAACAATCTCAACTAGAACATTTTGAAATTTAATGAATTGATTATTTAGGACACTTTACGTACTTCTTTTTTCCCTTCTTTCCTTCTTCCTTCTTTATTTAGTTCCTTCTTTCTTTCGTTCCTTGCTTCTTTATTTCCTTCCTCAAGTCTTTCTGGCATTCTTTATTTCTTTCCTTCCTTCCCTTTCCTTCCATCCATCCCTCTTTCTTTTTTAGCTTTCTTCCTTCTTTCTTTTCTTCTTC
>JAAGKR010000693.1:63944-171050 GCA_011419295.1 Clarias macrocephalus
GCACACTGCCTGGCCAAAACAAAAAGTCACACAGGCTTATTTTAATTTGACCATCTTATATGTACAATATGGCGCACAATGTGACGGCCAACTCGTGTGAAAATGCTCAGAGAAAGACTCTTACATTCAGGTCAGCTGACTTCATTTTACTGCCACATGACGTTGCTGGGTCGAGACCTGACCAACTGAACAATCTCAACTAGAACATTTTGAAATTTAATGAATTGATTATTTAGGACACTTTACGTACTTCTTTTTTCCCTTCTTTCCTTCTTCCTTCTTTATTTAGTTCCTTCTTTCTTTCGTTCCTTGCTTCTTTATTTCCTTCCTCAAGTCTTTCTGGCATTCTTTATTTCTTTCCTTCCTTCCCTTTCCTTCCATCCATCCCTCTTTCTTTTTTAGCTTTCTTCCTTCTTTCTTTTCTTCTTCCCTTCTTTTTCTTCTTTCCTTCCTCGTTTTCCTTTCTTTCTTTACTTCGTTCCTTTTATCCTTCCATTCTTCTTCTTTTCTTCTGTCCTTCCTTTTTTATTTCATTCCTTACTTCTTTCTTTCTTCTCTTCCTTCCTTACTTCTTTATTTCCTTCCATGCTTCTTTCTTTCTTTCCTTCCTTCCTTCCTTATTTCCTTCCATGCTTCTTACTTTCTTTTTTTCCTTACTTCATTTCCTTCCATGCTTCTTACTTTCTTTTCTTCCTTACTTACTTCTTTATTTCCTTCCATGCTTCTTTCTTTCTTCCCTCTTTCTCTGCCTCTTTTCATCTTTCTTCCCTTACTTCTTTCTTTCTTTTCTTCCTCCCTCCACTCCTCTCACTCCTCACACACACACCTATTCTGGCCTGCATTGAGAATCCTCAGAGTTAAGGCTCTTGTGTCTACAAGGGTTTGAGAACCATTAATGCGACTTGCAGTGACAGAAACGTCCCTCGAAATGTCTTATGGTCTCCTATGCAAAGGCTGTAAATCTAATTCAATGTGAGCCCTCACTGCCACTCTAGAACCTGAGGATGACGTAGAGAGTGTGTGTGTTCCGATGTGCGTACCTGGATTGGTGTGTGTGTCTGGTTTAGTGATGCGTGGCGGGGGGCGGGGCAGCGAGCTCTCTGCCAGCGCTTTATTGGCTGTTGAGTGCTGAGCTTTCTTAATGCTGGAGCCTTCAGCTTCCCACACCTGCTCACCTAAACACAACTGTACAGTGAAGATCTACACACACACACACACACACACACACACACACACACACAAGGAGAGCACAATTAGAAAATGAAACCTGTATTATACAGTATATTACACGGATATAAATATAGAGTATATGCTGGTATAGATTTACTTAAAGTTACATTCCGATCAAAGTATATTATACTTAAGTTGGCTTTCGAGTAATACAAGGAACTGAAGCGGCGCACCTTGGCGTGTGCAGGCCCCCGCTCGTTCAGCAGTTTGTACTGCGGCTGGATCCGGTTGAAACGGGCTAACTCATTCACCAGACACATCGGAGTTTTCTCTTTAGGGTTTGCCATGTTATCCTGGGGAGGAGCTGAAAGAAAAACACTCATAACAGTCGTAGCACGCCATATACTGTACTAAATGACTGAAATCTCTTAACAAAGCAGTCTCACTGAATAACAGACGCTTCGCACTATCGCTGCACTGTTATACGACATTCAGTGTTGAAAATGAGAAGCTGTAAGTGGATACTATAATGGTTTTATCTCCCTCTGACACACACACACTCACGCACCTGGTGGGACGCTGGGCACAGTGCCATTGATGGAGGGCACGGCGTGCGCTGAGGTCTGCACTTTCACTTGAGCCATGCTCTATATCTGTAAAATAATACAGCGGTGAGACGTTCCGATGAAGATGTGTATGAAATGCGTGTCTCTGTGTTGAGGATTAGAGAGGATAAGTCACGTAAATGCACATAAAGTTCAAGAGTCGTACAGTAGGTGTGAAGGTTCTACGGTCCTCAGGGTTACAGATTTTGGTTCTTCGATGCAAAGGTACTAGAACGCGGACAGCAAAGGTCCCGTGGGCCGAAACAAAGTGGAGAAGTTCCAGAATATTTAGTGCAAAAGTTCTAGATTTGTTTTAAAATCAATAGCGCAAAGGTTCTAGAACAATCAGTGAATATGTTTCCTCATTATAAAGATCTTTGTTTCCAATTGGGACAGAGATCACCTGATGAGATATACTGTAGGAGTGGTCTACTACATACAACAAACAACAAATACAGTATGCGCCGAAATATACAGCACTGAAATGAAAAGACGAACAATACAGTTAGTCCCCGACTTACTAACATCCGAGTTATGAATGTACGCAGATACAATACGAACGTTTGTAGATGTGAAAAAAACACGGAAGGAGCTCACGTATATGTACACGTTTATATTTTGTATTAATCATTTTTATACGAAAATTTTGGAGTTTCCCTTATTTCTTATGGGGAAATTGGCTCAGACAGAATAGTGTCAAGGATTCCTCTCGCGATTTAAATGTGCAGAGACAACATTTCACTGTGAGATTCATTTCCTTAAGCGTGGTTACGATTTTGGCCACATGATGGGAAATGGAACAGATTTAGTCAAGCGGACTGGTATGCTTTACATTGTATATTCCTGTCAAAGGTGTTTTAGACTCGCTTCATCAGACTTGAGAACGAATCTGACTTACGAACGTGCTGCCGGAATGGAACTTGTTCGTAAGTAGGGGACAACCTGTATTACCTTGTTGTCATCTGCGAGTTTATTTCTCCTGAAACAAAGTATGAGCGTGTATGCGGGATGCGTAATGAAAGTGTTCAAAGTGTGTGTGTGCACCGCCTGACTGTAGACAGTGTTCATATCCACGCAGATTCTCAAACATAGGTTGCTGCAGACTCCTGCAAAAGGAGACGCATAATGTTGACACAGTGCACTACCAGAACGGCAAAATTTTGTAACATTAGATAGTCTTCGGCCCTCCCGGCTGAGTGGTAGTAGTAGCCTTAATGTGGGAGCCCCCTAGTGACGGGGAGGAATTGGACATGACTAAAATTAGGGGAAAAAATCGGGGAAAAATCCACAAAAAACAAAACGTAGCATTTTTCTCTGCCTAACTTTAAGGGGGGGATGGCGCTTCTATTTATGAATAATAGTGAGGTGAATCCAGTTATCATCACATACTTTATAAAGCTTTTTTTTTTCATATACAAAATAATAATTGAAATCACGTGACGACTGAAGTCAATGGCCTTGACCTTAAGTTTAAATACCTTTGGATGCTTGGCCTGTTAGCATACACACAAGCTGACAGACATAAGTGTAAATGGCTATTAAGGTTAAGTTTCCACACCTGGGACTTATTTGAGTGTAATTAGGGTCTGTGTATAAATAGCCAATGAGCCGTTCAGAAACCCGTTCACGTTTTATCCATGGCTGTACTGACTTGACCGAATACTAAGCCATGGTGAAGACAAAAAAACAACAGATATTAAAGAAAATTCTTATTTAAACTTTATAAATCAGTAAAAGGATATAAGAATATATCTAATAGATAGAACAAAATCATTTGGAGTGATGAGGCCGTAACTGAACTTTTTGACATTTAACAATCATAATGCTATGTTTGGAAAGGAGTCAAAAAGGCATTTGATGTGAAGTACGCCATCCGTGCTATGAAGCATGAAGATGGATCTCTGATGTTCTGGGGATGTGTGAGCTGTAGCAGCACAGGCAATTTAGTCAATATTGATGGCAAGATAAACGTAGTAGCAAACGACCGAAAAAATGCATGTGAGTGTGAAAGCTCTAACAACACAAATCCAACTAATCTTTGTAGTAACTCAACTGTCCGTGTTGCTTTCACATTCCGACTTAACGCGCGTGAACGCAGTAATTACGCCAGCTCTGACGGCAACAGGAAGCGTTAGCTCGCTAAGCTAAACACGCGCAGACTAAAACGTTCTAAAGTGTGGCTGTATTTCACAAAGGATTCCGACACCGCGATGCGTCAACAACTCTGTGGAAACGGGGAAACACATCAAACCTAATGAGACATTTAAGGACACATGGGATGAAGCTAAAAGTAGAGGGATGCTCCGTGTGTAACAGCTTACGGACTTCAGCTGGAAGTGTGTGCGTCATGGCCCCAGTCAGACCAACCCTAGCAAAGTAGAGTGTTTTGTGAGATAAGCCAAATTTGGTCATAAATGCTGTTATTAGATTAATTACTGTAGGTGTGTTAGGTAGTATGTAACTTTGTGGTGGGTTTGTATTTACTTATACTTTACTTACGCATCCTTTAAACTTTAAATATATTGTTTTTTTTTTGTTTAGTTTTTTTCAATAAAATGCCATTCTTTAACGAAAACAGAGCCTCAAAAAATGGTGGATAATATTAAAGTATCGGTTCTGGCACTGTTGAGGCACCGGTATCGTAAAAACCCAACCGATATCCAGCCCTAGAGAGCGATGATTCGAGCGGATGGTACAAATCCATCGTGCCTAATGTGAAAACGCCCTGAGTTAATCTCTGGGAGAGTTTTAATTAGCTGTTGATTAAAAGAGCTTCTCCAAATGTGTTTTTTTTTATTCTGTAACCGTGTTCAGCATTTACTCTTCTGCTAGCTGTGTGACCGAACTGACCAAAAACCTGAGGTAAATAATTATTATTAAACAATTATTTTTAGCTCTTCCCTGACAGACAGCTTTCGCTCTCTCTCTCTGTCTGACAACAACAGGGGATTAATCCCACATTATGTTGATATCATTAGAGCAAAGTGAGGTGGTTTTCGTGTGATTCAGCCCTTCCGTCGGTCCTGAGCGCCCTCTTTGCGACACTCCAACTTTCCTCTGTTGTAACTTTAGCAGGGTTTACACTTGTTCTATGGTTGGTTTATCATTAATGACCCTCAAACGTGAGCGAATTGAAAAGCTCTTATCCTTCTGGTTTCTTTTCTTTTAATGGTACATTTATTGCATGTTGCAGAAAAATACATCTCTAAACGAGTGCATAGGCAGAATAAGATTTCCGCTTTTCCATCCACAGACGAAAACTCTGCCAACAAACCATGGGAAATTTGATACCTCAGAAGCCTGTCAGGCATGTTCACTATTCTGGTTATTATTATTCGCTCGTTTTATGTTACCTCGGTTCAAAAGTTGAAATCACGTGGTTAAATGAATTACTTTTATAGCTACGGCATTTGGCAGACGCCTATATATCCAGAGCAACTTTCCCTGTATCTCATCATACATCTAAAGGTTAAGGGCCATGCTCAAGGGCCCAACAGTAGCAAGCTGGTAGTGCTGGGGTTTGAACCTGGGACCTTGAGATGACATGACAGACGAAGCTATGAAAAGCAGCTGCTGTCATTTCTGCTGTTATGCAAGAGCATCAATGGCTCTACCATTCAGCCCAACTTGTGAACAGTCTCGCAAACTATGTGGAGATGTCAAAACTGTGAAATAACACAGATGGCATGAATTAGGTAATTAAAAGGTACTAAGGACACAAAGGTCAGCTAGTTTTGGAATAGTTCTTGGGAGAACAAAAACCCATTCAAGCACCATGATGAAGCTGGCTCTCATGAAGACCATCGCAGGAAAGCAAGACCAAAACTTAGCTCTGCTTGAGAGGAGAAGTTCATTTAGAGTTACCAGCCTCAGAAATGACAGATTAATTGGTAGTGTATATCGTATCACCTGTAATGCAGCTTGTAATGTGAACGTTGATGATGGTCTTTTTCGCCTAAGGTAACAATGCAGTTGATGTTCCCGCTGTCTGGGAATCAAAGAGACGCATTCACATTCACAATGCTAATACTAATACCACATTTATTCCTGGCCTCTTACGATCCAATCACTCAGGACGCATGTTAATGTTAAGCAGGAACAGAGCCTGAAAGTCACTTTTGTTTACGGAAACACCTGAGCCTGGACTGACCTGTGACACTAAATCAAGCCAGGCTATTTCAAATAATCCTCGCTTTTATTACACGTTGTGGTATGCCCCTCTGGCAGCTCTCCCTCCGTTTTTTTATAGACCGTAAATGTGCAAACTAAATAAAGTGCAGACGAATTACGTACATGTTCATTTCAAAATTGGCACAACTTGCGACGTTTAATCGGTGCAGACTGATGCAAAATCATGTAATCGCCATCTTTCAAACCAAGGAGAGATCTTTGGTTCTGAAAAATAAGCCCAGCAAAAGTGCCAAAACATGCAGTTCCTCAAATGGCCACTAGATTGACTTCCAAAATAAGTCAATCCCCATAGAGCGAAACATTTTTAAAAAATCGATTTCAATACATAGAGTTCCCATTTTGTACAACCATACAGGGAGTGAATTTTCATGCAACTCATGATGTGAAAAAAAAATTTTTTAAAGGCATAAAATGATGCCTAATTAGCGCAAGCACCCATCGAAAGCAAAAGAGTTTCTTCACACTGGTAAAAATTTTGATTTAGTCTAACTTCAGGCATATACCCAAGTACTGCCAAATTTTCATGAAATGTAAGATTTAAGTTACATTAAGCCCACAGTTTGATGCATGCACAAGTACGTATGCTGTCAAAACTTGCATTTTCTAATCTGGTTCTAATCACAACTGCTTATAACTTCCCTTCTACGCAACATTTTGATTTAATTTATGGCGCAGGTTTAACTTCAGACAAATACTAAAGTAGTGCCAAAGTTTCATAAAAGTCTGTCCAGCCAGTTGTGCGTGCTGCTATGACAAAATCTGGCATACAATCAGAAAATATTTTGGAGACCTCCAATGTATATAACATCAAAAGATATCATTGATAGAGTGAGTTCTGACCAATGTACAGACCAAACCTTTCTTTTATTTATACAGATTAGGGTAGTGGCTGATTTATTGACAGCTGTATTGAAGGTGTTAAACCTCTAGCTGTCTGCTATGCGTCCTTTTAGCTAACCAGCTAACTGGAATTGTCGCCGTTTAACGTGCCATGACAGATTGTCATTGTCGCAAAGCAGCTTTACACAATCAAAAGAAAATTATGAAAATGTGTATGAAATGTGAAAAATGTGTATGAATCAAAATGATCAGAGGGTGGGATGGCAAGGAAAACCCCTGACCCCTCCAAGATGACAATAGGAAGAAAGCTTGAGAGGAACCAGATTCAACAGGTGATAACGCATAGCAGGTATTGTTGTGCAGTCGTATTGTGTGTTAGGTAGCGGGACGTTCAATATAACAGTTGATGTATAAGTTAATATGGAGTCCAGTTTGATGCTGGAGGCTCAGATAGCCTGTAGGAAACTCCAGTCCTGAACACGGAATGACAGGTAGGGTATCAATCTAATGCAAAGAAGAGTATAAGGCAATGTTCCCAGTCTTTTTAGAATGGGGAGTCACTGATCAGGGAAGGAAGCACTTAAACACTGGACTGGAAAATCGGCTTTAAAAAGGCAGAGAATTTGAGGGACAGTGTGATCTACAGGTGGCGGTAATGCCAAACTGACTCCAAACCAAAGGCGCAGAGCGGTACTGAGAGAGAACATGTAGAGGAGATAGAGAGTGTGGAAGGGCTGGGATAAAAGCAGACAAAGAGTTCAAGACACAAAGTAAGACAAGACAACATAGGAAAGGTAGCATTTGAGTTTAAGAGGCCAGGAAGATGAGAATGAGAATGAAACCTGCCATTGGCGGTAGTGCAACCTAGTGGATTCAAACCGCCGTTAAACAACAAGAAAGAAGCGCATCAGCGTACAGTATAAATTAACATTAGCCACCTAGCTAACCGAAAGCCAAACTAGCTAGGTTGTGGTAACTGACGTAAGTAGGTGTTCTTTCCAAAAGCCAGGCACCGCTCACTCCGCTCATATGACCACTGATGGATTAACTATTGGTTTAGTCAGAGTACCGGCAAGATGACGACAACACAGCTGAGTTCTTCAGGAAACCTACAGGTGACATAATAGTGTTTCTTCAGTTTCTTTTCACACAGTCTCAGTTTCATACTGATGTAGAAGCGTAGTTTGACTAAAAAGTGTACGGTGACAAACTACATCTTTGCAGAATCATTCACGCTCTGTCAGCCCTGTTCCTTTTCTGAATACTACGTATAACCCTGGTCATGTGACTAGGCACACATTTCCAAAATGTTTATGAAAACTTTGCATATTAACTAGTCTTGCAAGTTTTCGCACTATCACCTGGAGATTGCGAGTTCAGACCCCGGGTGATGCTGTAGCATCTCACTGCCGGGAGCCTAGGGAGGGGGGAGGGGGGGGGGGGTTATAACATAGTACACACAGTAAAACAAATAAATAAATACATTGGAATCTCGGAATACACCTTGCAAATCAAATTTTCACCTCAGAAACTGAAATTTGCCAGATGTTTGGCTTGCCATGAAAAGCATATTCGGCAACCGAACCAGTCACATGTACATCCAGTTGCGCATACTTTTGGTAGCCGATCAAAACTTGTTTGCATCAGTGGAAAGCCAAACCAAGCGAGTTCACATATATTTTGTTTGGGTTTTTTTTTTTAGTTTGCATTTTAATGCAAGATTTTGTAAAAACAAAGAACCATCTGTGCCAAAAATGTTATCAAGAAGAAAACGGTCACGAGTCACTGTCAGTTTCGTTTTTAAAGGAGCCGGTGCCAAGAGGAATCAGAAATTAACATTAAGTGAGGTTTAACTTCTATTTATTTCATATTTTACAGCGGCACAATGGCTTAGTGGTTAGCACTGTCGCCTTGCACCTCCAGGGTCCGGGTTCGATTCCCGCCTTGGGGTCTGTGCAAATGGCGGGATTCCTCTGGTTACTCCGGGTTCCTCCCGCAGTCCAAAGACATCCAGATTAGGCAGTCCCAAATTGCCCGTAATGTTGACCAGAATTTCTACCACGATTGTGAAAATGGTCACCATAGGTCCCTACTCGATTGTTTTTTTTTACATGCAAAAAAATAATTATAGTGCTGTAAATCTGTAATATTTTGCCGGGGACTGAATTACCTGCATTTACATTATTTCCAATGGGAAAATGCGTTTCGCAATACGAACTTAATTTCGCCTTAAGAACTCGTCTCAGGAAACGGATTAAATTGGTACCCCTGTATCTTAAAACGCTGCTTAGCTATAACGTAACCGTGGTAGCAGCATTCGCCTTGTGACATCATCACGGAACAACCTGTTACTTCTCACGGGGATACGCAATCGCCTAGCGGAGCAGCAACCGAATCGATCGATCAGGAAGTCGCGATCAGTTTGATAGAAAAGTGGTTAATGTGTTTGAGTGTGAAATGTTCTCTTGAGCATGTGTTTGGGATTAAACTGGACTGTTGTATGAGTGTTACTCTGATATTAAACATCAGACAGTGGCTAAAGACAGAAGCTGGGGATCACGAGAGCTCGTGCCATGCGCGTGTGTGAATGATAACTGATCATAACTGATCATAACTGACACAGAGCTGCAGTGGTGTGATGTTTAGACTAGTGTCTCTCTGGATTAGTGGACACTGTGTTAGTAACCGCTCTGCTTTCCTCGAGCTTCAAAACGCTCTCCGGGTTTATATATTAGTTTGAAAGAGTTCGAGAGTATTTTCTTTTGATTTTATTATCGCTTTGATTCAGGTCTCCCTGCACGGTTAGCAGTTAGCTGTGTGTGTGTGTGTCTGTGTCTGTGTGTGTGTTTATCCATCATGGCTGAATGTCTCAACTCCCCCTTGCGCATCCGACCCAAAACCTCTCCATCACATCACCCGGCAGCCGAACAAACGCCACGGAGACACACAAACACACCAAACACTGCTCACACACGTCCGCCTCACACACTTCACCTTTCAATACTGATTGTTTTTTGTGTTTTTTTTTTACCTCTGTCCGCGGCCAGACCTCCAACATTGGCAAACACTAAAGAGAACTAATGACACCGGACCGAACCACCGAGCGGATGTGCGCCGGATTTTTACACATTATCTATCATTCATGAATCGATTCTTAACAATACAAAAAATAGTCATTGACGTAAACATGTTATTCGTTCTTCGGGTGTTTTGTGAAATTATTTATAATCGAGGAGGAGTTTAAATTTCGCGCATTAAAACTCACACGTCCCCCCCCCCCGTTCTCCTCCACCAGCAATGGTACAGTCCGACTTCCTGCTGCAGCTCAAGAGCTTTCCCAAACTCCTCTCACATACAGGATATAAAGCGAATAAATACAGGCTTATAACATGCCCGTTTATTAAATATATCATTTAAACAAAATGACACGAAATGTACATTTAAAATATTTCAATAATCCGCTTAAATGTGTTTTCATTTATTTTAATGTAATATACATCTAACATTAGCCTTTAATATTTTCATTGTTAGCATTTTCCAACATTCTACAATGATTAGAATAATAACATAATATAATATCATTTATCCAAAATGACACTCTGCAAAATTGAAACTACAAATCTATACATATAATAAAACTATAAAGTTGGCATGTCTGTATAAATAAATAAATAAAAATGCAGGGATGTAAGAAGAGTAATAAAACACATTCAGATGTTTTTTATTATTATTATTATTATTATTTTGTCTGTTTTCTGTTTGTTTGTGCACACATCACGTAAAAACTACAAAACTAATTTGAACGGGGTTTTCACGCTTGTATTTGGCCAAGGTTGAGGTAACCTATAGGCTTTGTTTCATCACAATCGGCCCACGTGAAGAGAAGATATGCTACTTTGAAATTTAAATGGAAAGCACCCTTATTTTATAAAAATAATAATAATAATAATAAAAAATTTGTTAATCTCAAAATTCGACCGATGGCGCTTGTACATTTTTTATATGCCCTTATGAGAGTGCAATTGAACCATGCTCAATAACCACGATCTTCATTCCACGCACTTCAAGGTAACACATCAAAATTTTAGTTCTTTTCAAATTTCAACAGATGGCGCTGTACATTTTAAATGCGCTTATTAGTGTGCAATTAAATTCCACGCGAACCGCGAAGTCACGGACACATCTAGTATTCAATTTCAATCATTTGTTTAAATGTGATTTATTCTATTTAAAATGCTTCTAAAAGTAGCCTGTAATTGTAGCGTTTTGACCACATTCTATAATATACAGTATATAATGTTACACATCAATAAAACATCACAATAAAAGTTCCATTTTAAACAAAATTTTTTATTTAAATATTTTTTTATTATTATTTAACAGATGGAGTACAACCTCGGCATACAAATTTAATCCATTCCGGAGGTGAGTTCTTGAGGCGAAAAATGATAATATATATATATATATTTTTTAATTGTTTAAAATGTATTACCAATTTCCAAAACTTGAATTATATTTTTGCATGTAAAAAAACAATCAATGCATTAAAAAAAAGACATGTAAACAAAAATAAATATGAAATAAATAGACATTAAACCTCACTTAACCGTACTTTATGATTCCTCTTGGCACCGGCTGCTTTTTTTCGATGATTTCTTTTTTAACTTCCACTGAAAGAGGCACCTGTTTCTTCTTGCTACCATCCTTGCAAACTTTCTCGGGACCCATAGTGCCATGGAAATTTTACTCAGCTTTCTAAAAATGACACCCTTTTTTCCCCTTAGAAAATTGACTCATCATTCAAAAACAGCATTTTGTATTTCCTTAAGTTATCTTTATGTAATATTAAAATTATTTTTATTATATTCACAATAATTTGAGTGTGACAAATATGCAAAAAAAAAAAAACTTTTTCATAGCAATGTACTTTTACCTGTATACTTTTTTAATGTATGTAGAACAAATGTATAGCAGTTTTTTTTTTCCTGCTGTTGAAGCCCATCCACTTTAGGATTTGTGTGTTTCTTGTGTTTTCTGAAACCTCTTTTCGGGTCACCATTGTTGTAAAGAGTGCTCATCCTATTGTTGGGAGATTCCCACTTGATGATGGTATGATGATGACAGATGATGACATGGCCAGTCAGCAATGCGCCTTGTGTAGGAGCGATGTGAGCTCATGCATAATTGGTTCCATAAGTTTTTGAACAGTGACACAATTTTTTTACCTCTGTACACCACCACAATGGATTTAAAAAGTAGCAATCAAGATGAAACTGAAGTATACACTTTCAGCTTTAATTCAATGGGTTTAACAAAAATACTGTATTATCTTTTTTTAAAGCCCCTATATTTTTAAACGGCTCGGACAATTGCCTTATAAACAGTTTGAGTGCCAGTCATGGACTGTTTCCCCATAATTTAATGACAAATTAAGGAGATTAAAGGTCGTAAACATTGAATTGAAATATTTTTTGTGCAGTCCAAAAAGGTATCAATACAAAGTAAGCAATCATATTATCCTGCAAAGAAAACACATATCCAACAGATAGCAGGAACTTTAAGAGTGGCCAAATGAAAATTTGTTACATTCTTTTTAAAAATTCACGGGTAAGGCTTGGAAGGCAACAGAAGACAACCAGAGTGGATTACTGTAGAATTGCTTAGTCAAAAAAAAACCCGTTCAGAACATCTAGGCAGTTCAGAACACTCTGGAGAAGGTTGGCATAGCATTGGCAAAGTCAATCTCAAGCGATGCGCTCGTAATTGTATATGCAGTTGGTTTACCTCAAGAACAGAAAGGCTAGATTAGTGTTTGCTAGAAAACATTATTTAAAAAAAAAAATACTGCCCACTGCTGGTACAATATCTTTTGGACAGCCGACACCAAGCGTTCAGCTCTGGGCATATATGACTCCCAGTGAAACTGGGTCACTGATGTTTGTTCATGTGGAAGGATGAATTCTAACAGTGCAGATGGAAAACACCCCAAAACCTATTGCAAAAGCAGCCCAAGAGCTTCTTAAAGCAAAGTAATAGGATGCTCATAATGGCCAAGTTATGACCATGACCAAGTTAGTAATCGACCTCAACCCAATTGAGACTGCTTTTCATGCATTTTGTAAAAATTTTACTCTTTTCTTTTCCCAGAACTCATCCAGTCATTTTCTATACTGCTTATCCTGTACGGGGTCACTATCCCAGGAGTGTTCGGGCACTAAGAGGTGTACACCCTGGACACGGTGCCAGTCTATCGTAGGACACACATGGACACACGCACTCACTATGGGAAATTTGGGAACGTCAATTAGTCGGACTGCAAGAGGAAACCAGAGTCCACGGTTTCCACAAAGACCCGAACCACTGACTCTGGAGGTGCAGGGCCACAGTACTAACCACTATACCACGGTGCCATCCGTACAAATATTCCATAACCTTCAGATATCATACGGATCTGGGACTGCAGAAGCTTCATGTGAGTCCCAGCTGAACTTTGGAATGCATGTTTACAAGGAACGAGGACTGTGGAATTTGAACAACTATGTACTTACATTGTACTCGCATTTCAGGTGACTAACTTCCTTGCCGGTGTGTAGAGCTGGAACATTTTTAATGAACAAGACCAATCGTCTATCCCTTTAATCTCTTGACTCCAAAGCTCTATTCGCACGGGATTAGTATTACCTATCTCAACATGGTTGCTAGTGCTGAGAAAATAAAAACGGCTTGATCTTATACCTTAGATACTACAGTACATCTTATATTCAGCTTTCTCTTTGTGCACATTGCAATTGCCAAATCACAGAAATGCTGATTCGCACGGGACTAATATATATTATCACAGGACCTGTGTTCTACAAAATATGGTAGGTCATTTGCAGAGGTGGGTAGAAACGAGTTACATTTACTCCGTTACATTTTACTTAAGTAACTTTGTGAGAGAAAAAAAAATTACTTCTATGAGTAATTTTACCGCACCATACTTTTTACTTGATTAGATTTGTGAAGGAGAAACGCTACTCTTACTCCGCTACATTCGGCTACACTCGACTCGTTACTTTTTTAACCATTTATTCTTTGTGTTTGCCAGAGAACTGCAGCCGGTGGATCTGCGTTTCACCAATCAGATGTAGCAACAATAATCACATGACTCCGTTTGATCAGCCGCAATAACATTAACAGCATGGAGTCAAATGACCACACATTATGTTGCAATCTTAACATATATAATTAGCAAATAAACTAGAGGCTAAAAAATATATAATTTTCTTATATTTGTTCTGCTGGACACAGTTTATGGTTAAGTGAGACTCTTGTACACATGTATTTTCTGCGGAGTCATTTGCAGGGCAACTGAATATACAGTATATATCTTACACAGGAAATAGTCGACACTGAAAACCCACATGCAAACTCCACGTGCACAAAGTCAGAAACTGAACCCTCGACCCTAGAGGGGCGATGTCTCAATTCTAACCACTACACCATCGTTCCAATCTCTCTCTCTCTCTCACACACACTCAATAAAATTAAATATGACTGTAAATGCTTTTAAGAAAGCAACGTGATACGTCGTTCATTCATTCATTCATTCATACATGAAATTTCATGGAAAATCATAATAATTACATTACATTCTTGTGGAATAAGAGCAACAAAACATTTCAGGACATGACGTTATAAGAAAGTAATCAACTACAAGGTGGTAACCATGATTCCACTTCTCACATGATCACCCCATCCTAGATCATTTTCCTATAACAGCACACCAAGGAGTGATTTAATGCCTTACAGCTAGAGTAACCAGTGGACTAAGACTAGAGTGAGAAAATGGAAACATTCTGAATTAATTTGCAAATAAATTCTAGTCATTCTTTACTTTACATGTCCATTCAGCTAAAGAGTAACACACAATTTAAATATACATATTGATTTTCTTATTGTAAAATATTTCCTTCAGGAAGAAAAAAAAAGGACTATATACACAATAAAACACAGAATAACTGTAGGAAAGGTGAAGAAGAGGGGGGAAAGTACCTGAGTCTGAGTGTGACCAGGAAAAAAAAAAAAAAAAAGACAAATACACAAGATAATCAGGAACAATTTTTCATATTTAGACATGTGCCGATAATTTCACATTTGCACTGTTATCATGAGCACTTCGAATTCGTGTTAAGAAATAAGTCATAATTTAGTAGAGATGGGTAAGGGGGGGGGGGGGTCGATTTCCAGTACTTATGAATCACATTTTCAATTTTTTTAAATATATATTTTTAATTCATGTTTGTAAGGTGGCGAAAAACGTTGCTGTTCCTCTATAATCCTACAGGTGGTGCTATTAGCTATTCAATCTGGATATTTATGAATGAACAGAATCGCAGTTCACATCAAATCACCAACTAGGTATCGCAATAATATCGTACCCGGCGATCCCTGGTACTGTAATTCCCATCCCTACTATTTAGATTTAGCCAGAAGTGTGTGTAATGAAGTGTGTGCTAGCCAGTGCTTGTTAGTTTGCTAGGTCATGACTACGAAAAGTAGTTAAACATTAAATAAAAAGTGCTGTTTGTCAACGTAAGAAGACATTTTTTCTTAAATCAAAACTAATCTTAAAACGATACACGATTTTGTGAAATGCACGTTCAAAGCTTGCTCTAAGCTACGGTTAATTTTTATTGTAGTCATTCCCATGGTTACATTTAGCTAGCTTAAGTCATTTGCTAGTTAGTCAGCTAGCTATGTCTGCAGACTAAGACTTAACTAGGTTTCAAAACACTGTCCAACAAGAACAGGAAAAGAAAAGGCAAACGTATAATGTATAAGATCGTAGGTTTGGAAAAAAACGTCAGACAATCATTATACGAAAAATCGGTAACGTCGTATCGGCACATGACTATTAACAATTAACTAAACGGGACGCGGTCTAACTTACAGCCCTTTAAAACCCCTTCAAAATGTCATTTTACTGTATACAAATAAATAAATACACTTACACAAGCTGTGTAACATTCATTACAATCATCAGTTTTCATTAACCATATAAACCGGAACACCACTAAGCTTCCAGAAAAGTTTATGCATCTATTACTTTCTGTACTTTTTACAATAACAAAAAAAAAAAAAACTAATTGCAGTAGCATATAAAGGCATGTGCCGATATTACTGTACATTCCCAAATAAAAATACCTGCTTATCCTTTAAATCATGGCTTCTCGATATTCCTAATGTACTGTATTGGTGTGCATTACCAAGACTACGATACATTCACTGGCCACTTTATTAGGAACCCCTGCTCATACTTGAAATCAATCGATTTATCAACAGCATCGCAAAGCATAATATAGCTACTGGTTTCTACCTAATTAAACATAAAAATGTGACCTCAGTGACTGACATGGTTGTTGGTGCCAAACGGACTGGTTAGAGTTTTTCAGAAATTCCTGATCTTTTAGGATTTAATACACAAACCAGAACAGTGCAAAAAAAAAAAAATTGTGGGCAGAAATGCTTACTTTCTGAGGAGAGTCAGATAGGCTGACAGTAACTCAACTAACCAGTGGTGATCAGAAAAGCATGTCAGAAAGTATAATCTGGAGGTGGATGAGCCACCACAGAAGCAGAATACCAGAACCCAAAAAACGGGAAGGTAAAATGCTGCCCCCCCCCTCCTTCTTTTTTATTATTATAATCTGAATGAGATTTTCTTTTTTTTTTTGCTCCGATATCTGCTGGGAACATTAAAATAATAATAAAGTGGTCAATCAAGGTATGTTGTTTTCTTTTTTTTGAGAACAAACACACACCATTAAATAAATGGACAATTGAAGAAAACGCTAATTAAAATAACAATATAATCAAACAATAAAATGTCTTACATAATAAATAGAATAATGGCTCCAGTGATGATCTATTTAAGCATTCACAATATTAATACCGTGCATTTCAAATATCGACCTAGGTAATATAAATGATTATCGGCACATGCCTAATTCATTAAATTACACAGAAATAAATTAGTGAGTGAGGTTTTCGATTTCAACTGTTCTGTGCCTCCGTAGAGAATTTCACAGTGCATATAACATCAAACGAAAACAGATGCAAAACAAAACGCAAAGCACTTAATGCTAAACTCGTTTCCATATGAACCAAACGATTCAGGTTCATTATTGCACAACAAAAATAGAAAAGAATGTTCAACTTAATAATATATTCAGTAAAGTAGAAAATCAAGGGCTTTGTCTCAAATTGCACACTATGCACTTTACTGGTTAACTCTGCAAGAATAAGACCTTCAGAATAGTTTCTCAATATATTCTTGATATATACACTGCCTGGCCAAAAAAACAATCAAACAAACAACAAAAAAAAAAACCCTTCACACTAGGATTTCATTCCTTCATTTCATTTTCATCACCTTTAAGTGTGATTACAGCACAATGTGGTGTGATTTCACAATTTGAGACCTGGAAAACTCAAATTAGATCATTTTATAACAACATAGATGTGATAACCTGGTCATTCAGTACATTCAGGTCGTCAGCTGACTTCATTTTATTGCCACATAACGTTGCTGAGGCTCGACCTGAGTAACTGAAGCAACGTCAGATCATAACACTACAGTACCTCTAGAGGCTTGTACAGTGGGCATTTTTTCCTGATTAGCTTCATTTTTAAGTGGTTTTCTAATGGACACAGGGCGGTTTAGTCCCAATTCTGTAAGTTCTCATCACACTGTGTGTTTGGAAATGTTCTAACTTACAGTAAGTTTTAACAGTTCATTTTTCTTACCATGCGACTTTTTTTTTCCGACCATATTCCTTATCCTCTCTACATATTTCCACAAAGTGGACGATTTACACTAGCACTGTATTTTCAGGTTTTGATAAATGTATTAAAGGTTTTTTAACCCAATTTCAGATATTCCAGCTTTTAACTTTCTTTGCCTGATGCATCCCAATAATTTTCCCCATCACGAAATTAATTGTTAATTTTTATTATTTTCATATTGTACATTGTAATACTGAAGACATCCAAACTATGAAAGAACGTCAAACAACCCAGAATGTGTTTTATAGTTTAGATTGTTTAAAGTCGTTACATTTAGCTCTAATGACAACTCGTGGCATGCTCTCATTCCATTAGACTGGTGTGCCTTGTCAAGAGTTCGTCGTTTGTGACATTTCTTACCTACTTAATGTGCTTTAGACCATTAGTTGTCTTGTGCAGAGGAAAAGTGGGCACAGATTCATTAGCCGCTGTGAAGCATAGAGGAAGAGGTGTGATTTTGTTTGGAGTGCTAGTGCTGGCGACACTATTGGTGACTTAGTCAAAATCGAAAGCACACTTACCCAGCATAAATACCTCTAAGCATTTTACGCCGACTTAGAGGAACTATAATTTGTTTTCCAACAGGACAAAGACCTCAAACACATCTCTGGGTTAAGTAAAAGCTATTTTCGTCCAAGAAGGAGAGTGATGGAGTGCTGCATCAGATGACCTGCCCTCCATAATCACCTGATCTTAATCTGAGTTGTTACATGGAGTGAAGGAAAAGCAGCCAACGAGTAATTAACACCTCTGGGAACTCCATCAAGATTGTTGGAAAACTATTCCAGGTGGCTACCTCATGAAGCTGACTGAGAGAATGCCGACATTGTGCAAAGCCGTCAGCGAAGCTAAAGGTGGCTACTTTGAAGAATCGAAAATATAAAACATAAATTGGCCTTTGTCTATGTGATGCGTTATATTTGGATTACATAATTCCATAGTTGTTCTGTCATAATTTCAGTGTGTTCATTATTAATGTACAATGTTGAAAAGAATAGAAATAAAGAACTGTATATACTGTGTGTGTGTGTGTGTGTGTGTGTGTGTGTGTGTGTGTGTGTGTATATATATATATATATATATATATATATATACACACACACACACATACACACACACACACACACACACACACAGTACATGTCTTAGAACCTTACACATCTATGTATCTGGCTTAGTGTTTATATATCTATATAGCACAGATGCAGAATACCAGACCGCATGCAAGATGCTCGTCTACCCCTATTATTACTATAGTAAGTCCCTGACTTCTGAACAAGTTCCATTCTAGGAGCACGTTCATAAGTCGGATTTGTTTGTAAGTCTGTCAAAGCAAGTCATATATATAATATCATAAAAGCACTAAGCCAGGAGACATAATATGGTCTTCGTAACCTAGACGCCTGACTCAACAAGGATTATTATTAGGGTCCTACACAATGCTCGCTGCTCACGCCAGAAGGGGTTGGTGCACGATGGAAGCATGCGATTTGAGACATAACTAAGAAACCCATAATCAAAAAATGGAATCGAGACTCATTGCTTTATCTGGCATCCTTCTTCAGTCAATCCTCATCAGGTGTTTCCGCCTTCAATTCTTGACATCTTCGCTTTAACTGAAGCCAATTTGTCGTTATCGTAATGCTGGTCCTTGAGTAAAAGTTCACGTCCTCCATTTTCAGTCCGAGGCTAAAGTTCAAAGTTTAAAAAGTGCTAATGTAGGTCAGCAGGAACTTCTTTCTAAACATGATGTCGAGTTCAGCATCAACATGTGTCATCTGCCAAACAAACAAACAAAAAAAGTTTACAGATCATTCTCAGGTTGGCATTTCGAACCAAACACATGCAGGTTTCTACAGTATACTTCACACAGTCTATTCAGCCATCCCTCCTCATCCCTGATTATTATACTGTAACATACCTTACTGTGTACAGCAAGAAACATTAAGAAACAGCAGTAATGTTCTCACCATGATACCACCATTTAGTCTTCTTTGGGTTTTTGTTACACGTCCTTACATAAAATGAGTTATCAGGAGGCCGTCTCTGAAACAAACACATGATTTGGAGTATAAACTGATCGACACTTCCAAACGTTTCAAAGCACACTACAGTGATGAGACTCTTAGCCGCAGTAAAACATCAGAAATTTTAAGAAGGCCGTATGTCTGTGAACGATCCCGGCCGATGTGGTCCGGAGTCTGCTGCAGTCGTTCATTCTGCGAGTGCAATGCCTGATCCTTGAAAACTATTCTAGTATACAACACATTCAATGATCATGTGGAACACAATGGGTCTAGAAAAACTTCTAAACAGTCTAATTTGAACATTCTTTACCACAAAAGGTTTGTAATATCAGTTCCCACAGAATTCTGTCAGTCGTAAACCACTGAGTGACTTGTTATTCAATAACTACAGGTTTTAAAAATACCTAAATTAATCATTGAACCTGCACTGGACCGGTGTGAGCAGAAAAAGCAGCTATACAGAATTCAAAAACAACCAGGACACTTACACTTTATATATAGTATACTGTATATCTAAAAATGTATGTATATTTGTGTGTGTGTGCGCGTGTGTGTGTGTGTGTGTGTGCGCGTGTGTGTGTGTGCGCGTGTGTGTGTGTGTGTGTGTGCGACTGTACGGTTACCTTCTCCTTGCAGCTGGACAGCATGCTGATAATGCTTAAACACACTGACTGGACGGACAGCGCTGGTGACCAGTCCTCTGTTAGAATGGACAGGCAGATGTGGCCGTTGCTATAAATATGAGGATGGACAGGAATGTTCTCTCCTGTAAACATTACCTGGAGACACACACATGTATACAGATACAAAGGTAAAAAAATAAAAATAAAAAATAAAAAGGCATTTTCTTTTGTTGCTGAAAATAAAGCCTCGATCAGGGTGGAACAAGAGGGTGTGTGATCAGTGATCACTGAACACGTACAGAAGATAATGAGTCAACAATGCAGTCAGATATGATTAATAGATGTTTTAATGTAATAAACAATAATGCAATATACTAATGGACAAATATACAGTACAATGAAGTACTATGACAGAAGCCACGTTTCTTTTGCTGAGGCTGACGGGCACAGTGAGCACAACGCCGTTTACCAAGACTGCCATTGATCGGCAACACCTCAGTCACTGAGACTGCTAATGAGAGGCCACACCTTTTACATGGGATGTAACAAGCACTTAGGCCACACCTTCTTCACTGAGACTGCTAGGGAAAGGCCACACCCCATACATGGGGTATACCAAGCACACAGACCACGCCCTCTTTAATGAGACTGCTAGGGACAGGACACATCCCTATATTAAGAGTGCTAGAAAGAGGCCATGCCACTCAGATGAGGACCAACAAGAACTTAGGCCACACCTCCACCACTAAGACTGCTAGGGACATGCCATACCCCTTACATGGGAATTAACAAGCACTTGAGCCACACCTCCTTCACTGAGACTGCTAACGAACTTAGGACACACCTTCTCCACTAGGACTGCTAAGGAAAAGCCACACCCCTTACATGGGGATTAACAAGCACTTAGTCTACACCATCTTCAATGAGAATGCTAAGGAGAAGCCACGCCCCTTAACTGAGGTTTAACAAGCACCTGGGCCATGATGTCTTCAGTAAAACACCAGGCCACATCACATACATTTGGGAGTGACAAGCACACTTACACCACACCTCCTTCACTGAGGGCTAATTTGATCAGTTATGGTACATTAGTTTCATACAGTTTATACCTCCTGTATAAATTTATGTAAGTGCAAAGGATACTCCAGAGCACCTGTTGGCTTATTAGCGTGTGTAAACTGCATTGTACCTGAGGCGAGTCAAACGGATATCGACTACTGAATTTGAAAAGCAACTGGAATTTTTCTCCTTCGTACAGAGTGCCAGAGGCTCCTTCCATATCAATGACCCACCTACAAAACAGAGGAGGCATTTAGATTAAAGGCATAATAATATAAACAATACAAACATTACATACAATTATATACCTAATAGAAATACATGTCAAAAGTATTTTTTTTTCCTTAGTTACTTCGCACTGGTTTGATTACAGTGTGTTTTTTTTTTTTTCTTACTCATAATCTGGGATTCAGGAGTTTCAAATCTGGAAACACACTCACTGTGTAATGGTATTCTCTACACTTTTCTCATTGAGAGTCATTCCAGGTGGAGGATCGTTCTGCAAAGCCAACAGTTCTTTCTGAAGCCGTTTCTGTTCAGCAGTTTACAGAAACACAAGAAACAAAATGTTAGTTTGTGAAATAATGCTGATGCCACGAGTGATCATATTATTACCTCCCAACTTTATCAGCAAATTTATGTGGGAAAAAAAAACAAAAATTTTTTTTTAGCATTAGTGACTAGAGACAAGGGGGAATAAAAAGCACTTTCTTTATTTATCATGATTCGTTGGTTCGGCAATTCACCTACTATATCTCCGGACCGAATACAGATTTAAAAAAATTCTAAATAAATATTTTTTTTCTCTTAATTCAATTGCTTCTCTCATCCCACTTCCTCGTTTACTGATTTAATATAATCACCACTCGCTTGCTCATTTTCAGCCAATCAGAGGCTAGAGGAGTGACAATACAAGCCAATCAGAATCTCGAGAGGAGATTTATTCTAATGAACGGTTTCTGACTTGCTCCTTTTGATGCTCTCTGTGTCTCCAATGCGCATGTGTCAAACTGTTGTTTTCTTCTGTTATTGTGTTTAGCAATTAGTGTGTACTTTATCATCGCATGCTTTCATTTATACTGTTACAGTATTTTTATCTGAATAAGGCAAGTCTCTCTCACACACACACACACATTTATTTTTATTTTTTTTACTTGAGTGCAATAAATATTTTGGCTGAAAAAAAATGAGAATATTGTGTGACAATCATGATCTCAATTCCCACAGAGAAAAATCGAGATTCCCATTATAGCAAGAATCGTGCAGCTGTAATACAACGTATCGGCGTCCGCATGTGTGCCATTTCAGAGGACGTTAGTGTCAAATAAAAGTAACTTGTACTTATGAACATGGACCGTCATGACATGCAAATCAGATCTAATCAGAATTTTTCTTTCTTTCAATTGAGCAACATAAGTTAAGCCCTAACATAAAGGTAGCCTAGTTCTAGCCTAGTAATAAGCGTTCCACAATAAAAGACGACACCACAGATCAGGAGTCCTGAAGTAAAATTTACTAAGATGAGCACTTTGAGCAGAGATCTGAATTTCATGTTTGTTTTAGGACTCCTGCAAGAGGAATAAACATACAGTATACTGATCTGTATGTTCATCTTTTGAAGGTTCAGTTTTTATAATCCACTTTCATTTTCATGAATTAAGCCATGCTGTGTTACACTTTCGTTTCTTTTCTTCCACACTCTTTGTCTATATACAAAGGCAGAAAAGCCACTAGATTACTGGTATATTAATTATTCTCATTTATCAGAAAAGCATCAGGGATAGAACTGTGACACGGCCCGCCTTTTTGCGATGCCTGCTGTAGATCAACACTAATGCACATGTTCTTATTGGTTATTGTTCAGTAACAATCACGGACTAATAAGAATCACAACAACAACAATAATACACAGATATATAAGATATATAATATAATATATGTGGTTTTAACATATTAAAACATATAACGGTTAATCTGGTGACATTCTCTATTAGAATACGTCAATGTTACTGAGGTGAACAGGCTGTACTCTTTTTGAGAGAGAAATCATAAGTTAATGAAGATGCACATCAGCATGTGACGTCACCGGTCGACTTTCTGACCAGGCACTAGCACGAACACTTTCCCCTGAAACGACCTGACGACACTGTGTACCTGTCAATGTTTCTGTTTTAAACAAACATTTAACCAACATAAAGTATTCGATTAGCATTCACACATAAATCATTATTTAACGTTACTTATCAAATTGGTGTTTTTATCGACTGTGTTCAAACATGCGGTGATTTATAATTATTACTGTTTTATTCATTTGTTTTTAGTAAACATCGACAGGAACAGTTATTATATAATTTGTTTATGCTTTATAAAGGTTTTAGGACAAATATTAAAGGGGAAAACACTACCCAAAACCGGCAGAGCTAATTGCTAAGGTTAGGTTTTCCCCAAAGCCTTTAAACACTTATGAGGAAATAAACAAGCTTAGCCTGAGCAGGTAATGAGAAAGCGGCCGTATCCGAAATAGTTCTGTACTCTCTGCGCTCGTGCCCTTTGTATCATATAAAGTAATGGCGTTGTGTACACTACCTAGCCTACTATGTCACTTCTAGTACGCTGTTATAGGACACAGCCTACAAGTAGGCTAAAGCAACCGGTTAGCTAGCAAAACATCCTTGCTAACGTTACGGAAACAGCGACACACAAACATTTGACAGACTGTTATTTCATTTTAAACTATAAACACCAAGTTTAATGTTATGTTTAAACACACGTTGTGAAGTTGTAGCCTATCCTAAAATGTCGTTAAGGAGGCTAAGCTACACAGCCTTAGATAGTGCTAGAAAGGAAGGAGGGAATGTTTCACGAGATTTAAGTACAGTTAATGTCAATTGCATGAATAAACAGACAAACTGTCAATGTCTTGAGTTCTACGGATACACACTAATTTGTTTCGGTAAGAATAAAGATGGCAAAGGCGCTCAAATAAAGAGATAAAGCAAGATAACTGATGACACCTTTACCTGCATGGACGCCATGCTGGAAGCCCCTGCATCAGCAACACACACACTCAGAGAGAGAGAGAGAGAGAGATGTGTGTGTGTGTGTGTGTGTGTGAGGGAGAGAGAGAGAGTGTGTGTGTGTGAGAGAGAGAGAGAGAGAGAGAGAGAGACAGTTACTGCAGCAAATACTTTGCTCTGTCCCTGAACTCTACAGTCATTAAAAACATTCACACTAATTACAATTAGATAGATAGATAGATAGATAGATAGATAGATAGATAGATAGATAGATACTTTATTGATCCCAGAGGAAATTCCAGATACCCAGCAGCAATGGACAGAGACAGATTAGTAGATGTAATTGCACACTGTATGTCTTACATATAGTCAGGTAATGTGAGAGCTTACTACTAGTGCAATGGTAAGAACAAAAAACTACAAGATATATATCAAGAAAATAAATAAAGCATATAAATCACAGGTTATAATAATAATTGAAATAATAATTATAGTGAAATTATTTAATGGATGATCAGACAATGCCATATTTTACGAAAGGTCACCTGCCTAATATTGAGCAGGTCCCGTCTATTGCCACCAAAACGGTAATGATCTGTGTGTTCTGACACCTTTCTACTGGAACCAGCATTAACCTTTCCTCAATTTGATCTACACTAGCACTTCTATTGAATCAAACTACATGGGCCAGCCTTTACTGCCCATGTGCATCAGCAAGCCTTGGCCACAGATGACCCTGTTGTCAGTTCGCCAGTTTTTCTTCCTCGGATCACTTTTGGTATGTCCTGACCACTGAAGCCCAGAAACATCAACAAGACCTGCAGTTTTGGAGTTGCTCTGACCCAGTTGTCTGCTATTACAACTGGCCCATTGGCCCTTCTCATAGCACGTTCACGGTTGAGGGTTTGAGTCCCACCTCGGCGCTGTGTGCATGTTTTTCCTGTGCTTAGTGGGTTTCCTCCAGTTTCCTTCTATAGTTCAAAGACAAGCAGATTAGGCTAATAAGTGTTTCCAAATTGGCCATAGTCTGTGTGTGTGTGTGTGTGTGTGTGTGTGTGTGTGTGTGTGTGTGTGTGTGTGTGTGTGTGTGTGTCCTGCAGTGGACTAGCACCCTGTCCAAGGTGTACCCCGCCTTGTGCTCCAGGCCCCTTGCAACCCTGTGCAGGATAAGCGATACAGAAGATAATGGAATAAATGAATAAAAGAGATTTCATTATAAAAGAAACTATAAAAAAAATATATATAATCATATATAATGATGTGTCATATAATAAAACTATTGCATAAACACTTACTCACTCACTCATCGTCTATAGCGCTTTATCCTATGTACAGGGTCAAGGGAGGCCCTGGGACCTATCCCTGGAGGCAGGGTACACACTGGACAGGCTGCCAATTCATCACAGGCCACTGCATAAACACATACTGTTTTTTTTTTAATGCATACATATGTAATCATATTTTGATTCAGATAAATCAGATAAATAAATAAATAAATAAATAAATAAATGTGACCATAAAGACATTTTTACATGCCAAATTTCATATGCACGATGGCTTAATGGTTACCCCTAGAATGATTTAGATCTTCAAACTAATTTTAATATTACACAAAGATAACACAAGTAAATGAATTTTAAAAATGAAGTTTTTAAATGATGATTTCATTTAGTAACCCTTAAAATAGAGCATTTTAGCAAGTTTTAATAAATATATGATTAACTGAATATTATTATAAAAATTATAATGGGTCAAATACACAAAGAAATAGCACAGATTCATAAGATTACATGTTTTTATATTTGTTTCATTAGGATGCCTGAGAGTCTGCACCCCGAGCGTGGCACAGGGGCCCTCACAAGAGATTTTGCTGCATAGCTCATACACACTTGCCAGTATGCACTAGTGATGGGTAGTTTGAATCATTTTAGTGACTCGGTTCTTTGAATCTCGTTCATCAAAATGAACGAATCTTTTTTGAGTCATTTAGTTCATTTAGTTCTTTTGACCAGAAATAAAATAAAATGTTACATTTTCAATAAACAGACCCCCAACACATCTACATACACAAATTTTGGCTATAGTTCCAGTAATGAAAATATTACAATGCAGCTATGGACATATTATAAGACAGAATGAGCAGCTTACCATCATATCTTCTAGTCCGAGTCGCTTGTTCTTTTGAATCTATTGCACTTCATAGCGTCTATGGGAGTCACGTAACAAAAGAACGAACGACTCGGGACTTGGAAGACTCATGGAGGAGAACCGTTCAATTCTGTTTCCTGTTCGTGTCCTACGGAGGTTTCACGATGATTTGCGCATGCGCGCCCAGTAGAAAAGAAACGAATCACTCTCCCGTTCTTCTGAGTCGCATTAAAGATTTGTTCAAAAAGAAAGAATCATTCATGAACAACCCATCACTGATATGCACACAAAACTCTGTATACATTTAGAGCTCATTGAGCTGAACAATTTTCGCACTGCAAGGCTCAACTCAACAGGAAGTCAGTTATTTTGGGTCGTTCGCAAAAATGCACCCGATGCATTTTGATATACCCCTCCTAGTAAATTTATTTTAGTACACTTTGAATGTAATCAATCACCACCAAACCGGGCCTATGTGATCTAAAGACACTGAGGATGCAAAATTGTAGCGAAACAGGTCAGCCGTGACGAAGCCGTAAACTTACGCTGTGACATTATATTCAGTGACATCATAGTGTGATGATTTTTTTTAGCATCTGCGGCCTATCACAAAAACACTCATTACGAATGTTAACACTCTCACACTCACACACTAACGCACTCAACAAATATTAAGGTTTGTGATATATTAGGTTTCAAAGTCTCAAATTTCACATGACGTGTTCTTTCTGTGACTTTAACATACTAGATTTCAGGGAGTCCCCAAATGATGATGATTATTATTATTATTATTAATATTATTATTTACACAAAGCAGCCTCTATAGTTTACGTGAGTGGAAACACATTTCTGATAATACAGTAGAGATCACAGGAAAATAGACAGAATGTGCTCGCCTGTCTTTATATACACAGTATGTACAGTCGTGGCCAAAAGTTTTGAGAATTATATAAATATTGGAAATTGGAAAAGTTGCTGCTTAAGTTTTTATAATAGCAATTTGCATATACTCCAGTATGTTATGAAGAGTGATCAGATGAATTGCATAGTCCTTCTTTGCCATGAAAATTAACTTAATCCCCCAAAAAACCTTCCACTGCATTTCATTGCTGTCATTAAAGGACCTGCTGAAATCATTTCAGTAATCGTCTTGTTAACTCAGGTGAGAATGTTGACGAGCACAAGGCCAGAGATCATTATGTCAAGCTGATTGGGTTAGAATGGCAGACTTGACATGTTAAAAGGAGGGTGATGCTTGAAATCATTGTTCTTTCATTGTTAACCATGGTGACCTGCAAAGAAACGCGTGCAGCCATCATTGCGTTGCATAAAAATGGCTTCACAGGCAAGGATATTGTGGCTACTAAGATTGCACCAAAATCAACAATTTATAAGATCATGAAGAACTTCAAGAAAAGAGGTTCAATTCTTGTTAAGAAGCCTTCAGGGCGTCCAAGAAAGTCCAGCAAGCGCCAGGATCGTCTCCTAAAGTGGATTCAGCTGCAGGATTGGAGGGCCACCAGTGCAGAGCTGCTCAGGAATGGCAGCAGGCAGGTGTGAGCGCATCTGCACGCACAGTGAGGCGAAGACTTTTGGCAGATGGCCTGGTGTCAAGAAGGGCAGCAAAGAAGACACTTCTCTCCAAAAAAAACATCAGGGACAGATTGATCTGCAAAAAGTATGGCTAATGGACTGCTGAGGACTGGGGCAAAGTCATATTCTCGGATGAAGCCTCTTTCCGATTGTTTGGGGCATCTGGAAAAAGGCTTGTCCGGAGAAGAAAAGGTGACGCTACCATCAGTCCTGTGTCATGCCAACAGTAAAGCATCCTGGGACCATTCATGTGTGGGGCTGCTTCTCATCCAAGGGAGTGGGCTCACTCACAATTTTGCCCAAAAACACAGCCATGAATAAAGAATGATACCAAAACACCCTCCAACAGCAACTTCTTCCAACAATCCAACAACAGTTTGGTGAAGATCGATGCATTTTCCAGCACAATGGAGCACCGTGTCATAAGGCAAAAGTGAGAACTAAGTGGCTCGGGGACCAAAACGTTGAAATTTTGGGTCCATGGCCTGGAAACTCCCCAGATCTTAATCCCATTGAGAACTTGTGGTCAATCCTCAAGAGGCGAGTGGACAAACAAAAACCTACTAATTCTGACAAACTCCAAGAAGTGATTATGAAAGAATGGGTTGCTATCAGTCAGGATTTGGCCCAGAAGTTGATTGAGAGCAGCCCAGTCGAATTGCAGAGGTCCTGAAAAAGAAGCGGCAACACTGCAAATACTGACTCTCTGCATAAATGTCATGTCATTGTCGATAAAAGCCTTTGAAACATAGGAAGTGCACGTAATTATATTTCAGTACATCACTGAAACAAAGAACTAGAAGCAGTTCAGCAGCAAACTTTGTGAAAACTAATATTTGTGTCACTCTCAAAACCTTTGGCCGCAACTGTACAGTGCACTGGAGGTTTAATCTCCAAGTCTCGCGTTTTCTCGCGATATCCGCGCCGTCGCGCTAATCCTCGCCAAGAGAGCAGGGCGCTGCGTTGGTAAACAACATGGCGCGTCACGGACTCGGCTGGACTTGAGACGGTGCAGCTGACAGCGGAGCTCTGACATCAACAACAAACGCCCGCACGTTCATAATAGTCCGCAGTACAGCGGCGTTAACCTTCAGCGGACTGCAGCGGGAAAGCAGGTCAGCGGCGGGAGTGTGAAAAGGTAAAAGGTAAAAGGTGAACTGGAACTAGCCGTTGTAAACAAGAAGCCGCAGTCCTAGCGTACAGCTAATAAACAAACAAACCAACGGACACGTAGATATCATAGCTCTGGCGCGTTCGCGTGTTTATTTATTTATTCAGTAAAGCTGTTTCCTTGGTGTCATTTCAGTTAGCCACCCTGTCAGGCACCATTTAAGGACAGCTTTCTAACTTTCTAATGCATTCATATATATATGTGTGTGTGTGTGTATATATATTATGACGATCTGTTTAATATTGACTAGGTCCCCCCTTTTGCCACCATGACAGTAATGTCCTGTGTCTTCTGCCCCCTTTCTATTCTAACCAACGTAAACATTTCCCTCCATTTGGTCTACTGTGGCACTTCTATTGGATCGGAATACCCTGGCCAACCTTCACTCCCCATGTGTATCATTGAGACTGGACCACCAATGACCCTGTCGTCAGTTCACTGGTTTCTCACTTTTGGTATGTCTTGACCAGGAACATCCCAAAAGACCTACTTGCTCTGACCCTGTCCTCTAGCCACCACAATTTATCAACTATTTGTCAAAGTCAATAAATGATTATGCTTGCCCATTTTTTATGCCTCCATCACGTCAGATAATCCGGGGGATTATCTGAAGTGATGGAGGCGTAAAAAACGGGTAAGCGTAATCAGCATAAAACAGATACGTCTTGAGTCGTTGTTTAAAGATCGTCAAAGACGGACATCTAGAAGAAGTTTGTTCCACCGCCTAGGTACCAGAACAGAAAAGAGTTTTGGATGAACGTAGTCCTCGATCCCTGAGAGATGGTGGGACGAGGCGAGCAGTGCTGGAGGATCTGGGCGAACGTGGTGGTGCGATTAGAGCAGAGAGATAAGTGGGTGCTGGGCCATTTTTAGCTTTGTAGGCAAGCATCAGAATTTTAAATTTGATGCAGGCTAGCTACAGGAAGCCGTTGCAGGGAGCTGAGGAGTGGGGTGGTGTGGTGTGGGAGAACTTGGGAGTATAATGTATGTCACACACTTCCAGCCTCCATGGTAATGAGATATTGAACCTCTAGCTAGTGTGAGAAGGGTACTTGTAATGGCTAGATGACTGAGTCAGAGCAACTCCAAAACTGCAGCTCTTGTCAGGACATACCAAAAGTCATCGAAGGAAGGCAAACTAGCATAGTTGGCAAAGGCTCACACATAAAGATGTGTCAGAATCCAAAGAACATAATTGTTTTGGTGGCAAAAGGAGGGACCTTCTCAATATTAGGCTGGTAGATTATAGATTTATATACATAAAAACTTTACTTCACTCGTGTGTGTTTTTTTTTCCCCCTCCTTCACGCCCAGCTTATTTAACTCACAATAAATTTTTTTTTTTTAATTGTCCTCTATTGGAAATTCAATTGAGATAAGCAAATTACACTTAAGTTTTAATAGTTCACAATTCATCTACTAGGTGCTTGGTCTATGGGCTCCCAGTCCAGTTCTGGCATGTCTGGTCGCGGCTCAAGCGGGAACCCGGACCAGTCAGACTCAGATTCGAATCAAGATCAGTCCGCGACCCCGAGGAGCCGCAGGGGAACCGAGAGAGCGTCGGCATCTGACGAGGACGTAGATCTAGCGCAAGTACTGGCGTACCTACTGAGAAGGTGACTAATTGTATCATGTATGTACGAGTTATAGATTTAGAGTGAGAATGAGATATCGAATCATGGTATAAGATGCACATGGTGTGTTTCGGATAGATTTCCTGATGTTGTTATTTTTTTTGTTCTAGGGGCCAGGTAAGGCTGGTCCATGGCAGCGGTGCGACAGGGTTACAGCTTGTCCAGTCGATCTCAGACTCGGATGAGGACAGCGATGGAGCATGGGAGGGACGGCTAGGACATCGATATGATCCTCCCGGTAATCTGGTTTAAAGAAAGCATTATTTACAGTTGGGTTATTTATTTATTTATTTATTTATTTATTAATTAATTAATAAAATACATATCTATAATAGGAGAATATACTGGAGAATATTTATAATGGGGGGGGGGAATAATAACAAGTGGAACTTTGGTACCTTGGTCTGCGAGCATTTTGCAAGACGAGCAGGTTTTTTTAAATTATAAATTTAAACTTGTTAATTTACGGTTTATTATAATGTTGTGACCATGCGTGTGTAGAGCATTTTTTTTATTTTGTGTCCACTGCAACAATGGTCTCCGTGAAGAAAAAAAACATTAAAATAGCTGTAGCAGTGCTGGAGATGATTCTGTTTAACGACAATGCAATGTCACATTTCCACTAAATCCTCAAAAGGAGGCAAAAGCAAGTGTCATTAGAGAGGTTCCTCATTAAAGTCACGCAAAAAGAAAAAGATGCCAGTAACCAGAGACTCTGTCAGAGAGTGAGTGTGTATGTGTGTATGTGTGTATGTGTGTATGTGTGTATGTGTGTATGTGTGTATGTGCGCGTGTGCGCGTGTGTGAAAGTTGTCCTACACAGTAGCTCCCCTGCTCCTGCTTCTTCTATTGTCTAACACCAGTCATGATTGTTTTTCATGGTGAAGTGCAGGTTAATTTGTTTTTATTTTTGCTTTATATTCTGTATTAATTATTGTTTCATTAATATTTTGAGCTGTGGAACGACTCATCAGAGTTTCCCATATTTCTTATAGGTAAATTCGCATTGATATACAGTGGCACCTCGGATTGCGAGTAACGCGGTTTGCGAGTGTTCCTCAAGACGAGCAAGCATTTTTAATAAATTTTGACTTGAAAAACTAGCAAGTCTTGGTTTACGAGCGCCGAGAGCTCTTGTTTTGACACAGAGTGTCACGTTATCACAACTGAGCCAATGGTTTTTATCTCTCTTGCACTGCGGAATTATGGGTAATTGTCTCCCCTGCTAGGTCTTAGTGCTCGTCCCTTACTGGTATAAACAACTCCCTCTCTGTTTCAGCGTGTCTCCTATGTGCGCGCATAATTTCACACCGACACACGCACACCCACTCTCTCGCTTTTACACCCCCCTCCCCGGCTTCACACACACAGACAGACACACACTCTCTGCTTTACACAGAAAACTCTGCTCTGTCACGATTTTTTTCAAAGGTAAAGTGCTGGGTTTTTTATTTTTTATTTTTTTAATTTTTATTTTATTATTATTATTTTTTTTACAGCAGTGATTCCGTTAGTATGCGTTCACGTGAGTGTCATTAGAGAGATTTCTTTTTTCCCCCCCCCGTTAAAATAGTGTTTCCATTGTGTGTGTGTGTTGTGAAACTTAAAAAGCGAGGTGGGGGGAGGGAGGAGGAGTTTTACTGTGCAAGACGAGGCGAGGGAAGGGGCTAATTCCACACACACACACGTACACGGAATGGAAACACTTATCTGTCGGGATTTATTTTTACTGTTTTGAAAGGTAAAGTGCAGGTTAATTTGTTTTATTTTTACTTTATATAATGTAATAATTATTTTTATGTTTTTTTAGGGGGGGCTGTATAACGAATAATTTGAGTTTTCATTATTTCTTATGGGAAAATTCGATTTGGTTAACACACATAAAAGTGCATAATTAGTTCCAGAAGCGGGCTTGTGAGTGTTTTGGAATACGAGTCCGCTTCCAGAACGAATTATGCTCGTAATTCAAGGTTCCACTGTACGAGCGATTTGCTATATAAGCGCACTTCCGGAACGCATTATGCTCGCGGTCCAAGATTTAACTGTATATATACAGTATATATAGGAACTAGGGCTGTAGCTATCGAATATTTTAGTAATCGAGTATTCTACCAAAAATCTAATCGAGTAATCGGATAAAATGTACTTTTGCTTAATTAAACTGCAATATAAAATATATAAGGGAAACAAAGATTAATTGGTTTTCTTTTTAGAAAATTTTACTTTTATTTTTTAATTGCATACAGCATACACAATACAGGGAATACCTTAAAATTGACTGAGATGAATTAAGTGCATTACAGTGCCATACATTCTTATTTTAAAGCCTTTTCTCAGATGCAAAATAAAAAGAAGGTATTTCAAATGACTAAGTATCAAAAAAAAAAAAATTAAGGCACACTTTAAAAATAAATTATGATATATTTTTATCGCTGCCTTTCATTTTGCAGCCTGGAACAGTACGCTCCCTCAAATCAATACACAGCTAAGTGTTTGCGTCTCCTTTCGCTTTGTGGGTGACGTAGGCACTTCCTCTTCATCTGTGTTTACTGGCGGCTTGCATCCGGAAGCGCTGTCACACCAAACAAATAATGGCGCTAAAAACATTAATGCAAGCTTTTAAAATTTATTAAAAGAAGCTTAGAGGCAGAAGATTTTAGGGCAGAATCATACACACACACACACACACACACACACACACACATATCCTGCGAGTAAGCAGCAGAGAATGTAACAGAAACGTCCTCATATTTCATTTGCTGATAAGCAGAACATTTCTTTAGGACAGCAGTGTGAGGTTAAAAAAGCAGATACGAATAAGCTTCTAAAAGCATGGAATAAAACGCACAGGACATGCTGTTCCAGGATGACAATCAACAATGCGGTAATATGAAGCAGGCTAATATAATAAAAAATCTCAAATTAGTTCATTTTTGTTACTATGACTGAAATATTTTATTTCACAGCAGTTTGGCACTGGGTACAGTTTTGCAGCATGTCATACTTTTCTGGAATGCTCATGAGACAAGTTAGGCCTGTTACATTTTTTTGTCCATTGTCTTGAAGTTAACAAGACAAAAATCTGCATTATTAAAGCAATTTGAGTGACATGCTTCTGATAAGTCCTAGGTAAACCTTTTTTTAAAATTTTTATTATTATTATTTTTTTAAATCTGTGAAACTTATGTTTTGTGCATCATCTGCATTTTTTTAAATTATAAATATATTGTGTATAACATTTTACGTTTGTTACAGTGGATTTGCACCCAGACACTCAGGAGCTGGACCGCAGCGAGATCCGCACTCAGATCCTTTTAGCCACAGCGTCCTCACACCCAAGGAACAAGCACAGCTTCACACACATGCTTAATCAGGTCAGACACACATCCACACATACAGTGCTGGTTTACAGAGCAGTGTTTAGTAGTATAATGCCTCATAGGGTACTCAGTGTGATGCATCATTAATATGATGATGTCTGTGTCACAGCGGGAGCAGGGACGCTGTCATGGATCCAGTTTTTCTCATGGGGAATGTAGCCGTATTCGCTCACAGTGAGTTTAATCGCTTGTGTATGGCTTTGAGTATTTGGAATGTGTGTAATTGTAACATTTCAGCGCAGAAGTTTACTATCAGTACCTCATTTTTGCTCATTTGGACAATCCTCGCTCTGTGTTTGCAGTTTCCTGCCCAACTATGTGGCCCACAAGGACACTTATCAGCAGAAAGCATTTTGTGGAGTGTACAGTGAGGATGGAAACCTTTTCCTCTCTGCATGCCAAGGTGAGAACGCAGAGGCTGTGGTCTGATAATGCACAAACTTCAGCAGAAACATTGTTCAGTTGTCCTCTGTAACTCTGTGGTATCTGTGTCTGTGTATTTAGACCAGAACATTCGGCTGTACGACACCAGCCGGGGCAAATTCCACCTGAAGCGCACAGTGAAGGCACGAGACGTGGGCTGGAGTGTGTTAGACGTGTGTTTCACACCTGATTCGCGCTCCGTTCTCTACTCCAGCTGGTCTGATTACAGTAAGATGCACACTTCCACAGAAAAACATCAACCTGGGACAGGTAGAAAGGCAGACAGACATGCTTCAGACACGTACAGACAGACAGACAGACAGAAACGCCTCAAACACCTAGGCAGACCCCAGATGTGCTTAAGACAGCTCAGACCTTAGGTTTTTAATCTCACGGTGCAGGTCTGGCCCACAGCCGTTTGTTCCAATCAGAGATAGTTGTGGGCGTAGCCACGCCCCGCATGGTTCGTCTTTTTCGTGCATACATTAACCTGTGGTTTGGTCTGTCATGTGGGAGGCCATCTCAGTGGGATTGTAGTAATTTAGGTAAAGTGTATTAACATGAGTCTGGTTCATATAACTAAAATTTCATGCATATCAATGTTCATTGAATATACAGAGCTTTAATGTACAGTATGATTTTCTATCTGCTTTAGTGTCATACTTTAACTGATTAACAACTGATTTGTCCCTAAAGCTTTGTATGTTCTCTGTTCTGGGGCACAGAGAAAACTCATTCCAGAGGGTCAGCAACTGCCAGGGGTGTTTCTAACTTTCCTATTCAAGGCACCTGTGCTGCTCTACACCGTTCTCTGGTGCAAGGAAGTTGTTTTTGCAGATCTGCACCATCCGAGTAACCGTTTCTTTCCTTATTTGCTGATGTCGTGAACTGTCTTTTCCTCTTCAAGCGGCCCTCTTTAAGGTGGTCTGCCAGTCCCTACAATAAATA
The DNA here is from genome assembly GCA_011419295.1 of Clarias macrocephalus. Taxonomy (NCBI): domain Eukaryota; kingdom Metazoa; phylum Chordata; class Actinopteri; order Siluriformes; family Clariidae; genus Clarias; species Clarias macrocephalus. The sequence continues at coordinate 99,601 of JAAGKR010000693.1, forward strand.
TTTGGACAATGATGCAATTTTTGTATTTTGCACTGTAGATTTGAAATAAAGCAGTCAATGTGTGGCCAAATGCAGCCATTTTAGCTTTAATTCAAGAGACTTTTTTTTTTTTTCAACAAAAAGTGTTCATTAATCGTTATGGACTTGAAGACATTTTTTTTTTCCCATTGTTCTTCCTTTTTCACAGGTTCCAAAGTGTTTGGACAAACGGACATAATCAACAGTAGTATTATTTAATACATTTTAATTCATGAACTACAGATACCTTTAGTCGCTTCAGTTCCATGCCATCACACCAGGCAGGCTTTTCTTATCAGCTTCCACAGAGGATGTGTATGCTTTGACTTGTGAACACTTTCTTTCTTCTCTTCCCATCATTCTGGTACAAGTTCATCATGGTTTCATCAGTTTAAGGAGTCTTGTATCTAATCTGCCCTTTCTGTCCTGTGTCTTGGGGTAAACCTTCTATATTTACATTCGTGGAGGCGACTCTTATAGACTTTGGCACTGGTGCATCTTTTTTTTTTTTTTTTTCTCGGGCTAATGTCCTCTTAAATGTTCAATAACATTTTGAATGCTTCATTTTAAATTAATTGTGGTGGTTTACAGTTGCAAAAAAAAAAAAAAAATTTGTGTCACTGTCCAAATACTTCTGAGACAAGCAGATGCAGCTATGACAAACAGACGGACCTGACTAAGAAAGACAAGCAGATGTGTTCCTGAGACAGAAACACAGACAGACATACTTGAGGCAGACAAACAGACGGACATGCCTGAAGAGAGAAACAGGCAGACCTTAGATAGATAGTCAGGTACTTCTGAGACAAATGGAGTTTAGAGAGGCATATCTGAGAAAGAACCATAAATCAGGTTAATAGGGGTATCTTTTACAGACACGCCACAGACACACACACTCTAGAAGACGGACCCATGCAGTAAAACATACATCTTGTGTCTGTTAAATATCGCACTACAGTTTGTCCCAGACATACGATGGTTCAACTTTTGTTTTTCAAATTTATGATTGTGCTATGGTTTCTTTTGATTCTTGGTCTTGAACTCAGAAGGTACTGTAAACAACAAATTCCCAACAAATTTTAGCTTAATGCTCTAAACATTCTTCACACCGAGTCGTTCTGTTTTGGACTTTCATCTCAGTCTTCAATAAATTGTGTGATTAAACTGAACACATGAAATGAAGCGGTGTAGTGCTAAATATTAGCACGACAAGTACGAGAGCGAAGCCTGATATCACAGCACAACAGCACGACCTTGGGTGTGATATTGCTTTTATACAACAGTTCTACAAAAACTATATATCATCAGAAGATTATGATTTATTTGTTTATTTAACCAGTTTTTTGCTTCGCCAACACAACTGGAGGAGCGAACCGGGACTGGTGGAGCTGGCGGCTGACCGTTCCGGTGTAATTCACAGGGGTGAAAATAGTTTTAAATTCTCACGTAGCCAAAAGGTGGTTTGCAGTTCTGGGATCTTTTATATTTTCTACTTCTTTCACTTTAGAGTATCAGCTAACTTCTGTGGTTGACTCCCAAACAGCGTTAGGTAGAAAGCTAGTGCACTACGTAGGCCCCCCAGTTCAGCATTGTTTTAGCTTTGTAGCCGGGATTAGCTGTGAACAAACCCACTCAGACGCAATTCACAAAGGCTTAGAAGCAGTTATTGAGAAGGAAAAAGTGTTGTTTAATACGACATCACATTATCAGATGTGTCTAATTGCTGGAAGTGCTTCTGTGACTGGTTTTGGCTGTGGGTCTTGGCAGGCAGCTGCTCTTCCCTCTCTCCAGTACTGTGGATAGTATAGACCTACTGTACTTTTACCCACCTGGCAACTGTTAGTTAGCATACAATAATTAACGATTGCTAATATCTGTAAGGCTGAGTAATACATATGGCAAAACATCTTAGTGCTGTTATGCTGCATTATCAGCACTCGCGAAATGCTTCTCGCCTAATCAGGTCACTCGGTTAAAACTAACTGTTGTATAGTATGAAATTGTGTTGTGTTACCCAACTATAGTCTAATAAAAGCGCTCATTATTAAATGTATTTTCGACTTATGATATATTTGTTGGGACATAACCCCATCACCGTGGGTCAGGGACAGTCTGTATATTGTACTACTGATTTTTTTTATTTTATTTGAAAATGTCTTAAGTTATAATCAGTTACTTACATTGTGTGTCTACAAATAAATTGATCATATTTCACCATACAGACAAACAATTAGTTTTTTGACATTGCTTATTCGTTCAGTTATGTCTTTAACGAATTTTGCCTCTTGTGTATTTTCTCTTGTTCAGTCCATGTTTGCAGTATAGATGGCGAGAGTGAAACGCACACCGCCCTGGCCCTCAAGTTAGTGTCTCCCTCATAGTTCATTATAGCATTAAGACACAGGTAATCCATCACCTGTACACTTCCTCTACCTGTGGATGAGTGCTGATCACATGACCATGAGAACCATGCTTCATGCATCATCCATTCTCCATAACGTATAACCAGGTCGATTAACTGGTGCATAACATGCTGGCAAGGGTGTGATGCAAATTCCAATTAACAATGCAATTAATGCAAGTAATATTTTGCATTAATGCATGAAGACACTTTTGTCAAGTTGTGTATTTGTTGTAGTATTTTCTTTTTTAGTCTTTTGCTAGCATTTGAGTTTGTAACGGTTCATCATCCTTCATGCAAAATCTTATTATTATACAAGTCACATTTACATAATCTAATTTATACGTCTTGAATGTAGGACTGGATAGGGACATGATGGTGATGATGATGTCACATTAGCTAGCTCTATTCATAACCGACAAGTTGCTTGCAGAGAGAACTAAAAGGGTGTGACGTTAGATAAACACTCCGTTAGAACCATGAACTCTTGTTTACCTTGTAATGGATGACACACGGATAAATCAGTTTTGATCAGATATCAGAACCTCGTGAGTGTGCGTCCCAGTCATGTCTGTTTTCTCTCTCAGCCCAGATGAAAGAAGGTTCTGCGTGTTCTCGCTCACGGCATCCACAGACAGCAGAGAGGTTCTGGGCGGGTCTGTATATCTACAGTACATTCACACCTACAGTTTATTTTGTGTGTATAGACTTGGATGTAGTTGCTATGATCAGTATGTAGAGCTGTATCGTTCTTACCATGCAACTCATCTCAGTGCCATTACATACAATATTAGAAATAGTCTACCTTGTTATTCTAATGAATGAGTTAAAGCAAAACTGCTGACCGGGCAGCATTAGTGATTTAGCGATTAGCATTAGCGATTAGGTTAAACTCAAATTTTCCTGAAACCATATTCATAAGGAAATCTACTAAAGGTTGAATAAATAGTTCCGTAGGATTGTGTGACGTGCTGTGTTTCTTCACAACAGAGCGAACGATGGCTGTCTTTATGTATTTGACCGTGAGCTGAACAAGAGAACATTAAAAGTAAGAGAGAACACACAAAATGAAAATTTACCGTACTGTACTGTGTATATATATCATATGACCATATATATTCCTGTATATATTCATAATGTTTAACTGTGTGTGTGTATGTGTGTGTGTGTGTGTGTGTGTGTGTGTGTGTGTGTGCGTTTTAGATCGACGCTCACGAGGACGACGTGAACGCCGTTGCGTTTGCCGACGCCTCGTCTCAGCTGCTGTTTTCAGGCAGTGATGATGCGCTGTGCAAAGTGTGGGACAGACGCACCCTGAGAGAACACGCTCCTCAACCAGTAGGAGTGTTGGCAGGACACAGAGATGGAATCACCTTCATACACAGCAAGGTCTCACACACACTCACTCACTCAATCTCTCTCAATACGGCTCATGTTGCAGACGGTTGCTAGAGGCCTGGGACTCGGGAGACACTAGGCATTGTACAGCCTGGATCACAGGGCACACACACACACACTACGGGCAATTAGGAAACACCAGTTAGCCTAATCTGCCTGTCTTTAGACTGTGGGAGACAACCAAAGTACTATACCACCATGCCAACTGTAAACACACAAAGTTATATTTCCATCAATTCCCTTTAATGTATCTATATTTCTGCTGAAATCTGATTGGTACATTGAGGCAGATTGATTAATTTCCTTGCCATCTTTTCACTACATTTGGAGCCATGACCAAAGCACAACATTTCCCCCTCACTCCAAACGATAACCATTTGTACTGTATTATAACTGTTCCTGCATGTTTACAGGGTGATGCCCGGTATCTGATCAGTAATTCAAAGGATCAGACAATTAAGCTGTGGGATGTGAGGAAGTTTTCTCCTAAAGAAGGCCTCGCTGCATCACGGCTCGCCGTCACACAGCAGAACTGGGACTACCGCTGGCAGCAGGTCCCACAGAGAGGTGAGGGGACAATTATGTGAAATTGATTTTTGAATCATATTGGACAGTCACATGGGTCTCGACTGCATGCAGCTAAACTGTCATTTTTAAACTCTTATTTGTGGTTTAAAATTTATATCACTAAACTTTGGGGTTGTCAAAAACGCTTAATTATACACACAATAAATTCTTTTTTTTTAAAACTGAAATTGGGTTGGAGAAGAGTTGGAAATGCCTCATGATGTTCTCATCATAAATGTGTTAAAAGGGGTATTTCCCCTCTGGCAAAAAAAAAAAAAATGCTTTGGGTTCTGCACTCTGACCGACTAGGAATATGTATGTGACACTGCATGTGACACTGATGGCATGTTCCAGGGTGGTTTAATTGAAACTTTGACTATTAATATGGAGTGTTTTAGAAAGCAGTGAAACAGAAAGACCATCATGCATGACCGAATCCGAATACAGGATCTGTGCCGTGTTTCAGCTGGAAGGTTAACAGAGACATTTTGAAGACCTTTCAGACCTTTATACACTGCCTGGTCAAAAAAAAAAGGTCACCATTTCAAAAGAAATGTGGTCAGAAAAGAATTAACAAATGGAGATCACTTAAACACATGGTTAATTTGCATGGTCCAAAAATCAACAGTAAAAACACAGCTATTTATTTGTAGTGAAACTAAGAACATTTCTATACACACTTGATGTGGTGAGAATTCAGAGTCCAGAGTGACATTATTAAACGTATTGGATGCGTCATGGTAAAAAGGGAAGCACATGAACCAATGCACACATCATGCACAGTGTCCACTGGACAAGCCTCTCCATGCAGTGTTATGATCTGAGGTTGCTTCAGTTCGTCAGTTCTAGACTCAGCAGCATTATGTGGCAATAAAATGAAGTCAGCTGACGCCCTGAATGTACTGAATGATCACATCTATGGCTTTTTTTTTTTTAATCTATGGCCTGATTATCTATGACTATTCCAAGACTCCGTTTGTGAAAGAGTTTTATGAGGAATCATTTTCACACATTACTTGGACACCAGCTAATGTGGTTGAATAAAAGCTTAGATTTATTTATTAGATTTACTTGTTAATTAATTTTTTGGCCATGCAAGTTTTTAAAAAAATAAGTATAATTGGGTAGTTTTTAATACTAAAACTAAAGGAGCACCCAAAGAAATGATACCTTGTTAAACTAGGTTTTTTTTCTTGAATTTGGACCATAGTAAACCAGATTTATATTGTAAATATTTATTTACCATTTTTAAGAATCTAATTCATTTAATACTCATGTAGGTAAGAATTCCCATTAGGCTCATGATGAAGCTTGTGTATTGCACAGCATTTAGTCACCAAGTCACTGTTTTTTCCACAGCTTTGAAGAGGCACAAACTGACAGGTGACACATCAGTCATGACGTATCGAGGCCACGGTGTTCTTCACACGCTCATCCGCTGCCGTTTCTCCCCCGAGTTCAGTACAGGACAGAAGTTTATCTACAGTGGCTGCTCGACTGGGAAAATCATCAGTGAGCGAAATGAAGAAATCCTTCCTTTACAATCCTTCATTGTTTTTTTTAAATATATTTTTTATTTATTTATTTTTTTGCCTTTGCCATTCTCACACTGCTGCCATTTTCTGACCGCCTTTTGCTCTTCTCTTATAGTTTACGACGTTCTCACGGGACATGTTGTATCCAAACTGACGGGTCACGACGCGTGTGTGAGAGACGTCAGCTGGCACCCATACCAGGATAACATCATCAGCAGCTCTGTGAGTGTTCCATCCTCGTTATCAGCAGGGAAACACGCTAGTTACTGTTACACTGCAGTACTGTTAAAGCCTTTGTAGACATGGTTGTTTGGGATACTCAAGACTTGGACTTTAAGAAGAATTTTAGGGTAACAATGGGAGATTTGTCTGGTTCCTCTCAAAGTTTATGCCTACTGCCATCTCTGGGAGTTTTTCCTTGCCACTGTCGCCGTCACCCTCGGCTTGCTCATCAGGGACAATGTGTTCATTTTGATTCATTCACGTTCACATCTCATACAAACTTAAATAATTCTTTTGAATGTAAAGCTGCTTTGCGACTATGGTAATGTTAAAGGCGTTATACAAATAAAATTTAATTGAATTGAATTGAGATTTAGGAAATGCATATTATTAAAGGGACATATTTACAGTTATATATATTTACAGTCGTTACAATTATAAACAGAAAATGATGCTGTGCTGTCTGTCCCCCCCCTTAAGGCTCTAGAAGAATTGCAACATTTTACTACCTCAAATGTAAACATACACTTCCTGGCCAATGAAAAAAATCTCACGCGCTAAGAGATTATTCAGTCACCATTAGCTTTGATCACACACACAGTGTAGTGACTAGTGCAAGTATGAACATGATTCCTCACGCTCCAGAACCACTCTTGGACAATTTGAGTCTTGGAATATGCCTGTGCCATCAGGGAGGGAAAACTCCATAGGTGTGATACTCTGGTCATTCAGTACATTCAGGATATCAGCTGACATCATTTTATTGCCACATAAATCTGCTGAGTCGAGACTTGACCAACTGAAGCAACCGCAGACCATGACACTGCCTCCAGAGTTTTTGATCATTTCAATAATTTCACATCTTGATGGAGCGTAATAATTTGGAGTGTATATGAATTTAAAATGAATCTAAAACATATGATTGCTGTTGTCATTCATCTTGTTGAAATACCTCAAGGGCGGTCAGACGTAATAGAGATTATTGATAAACACTAATTTAAGTTAGTTTCTGTTCTTGCTGTTGCGTATTAATCGCTTTCTGTTCAGCTTGTATGGTTTTGGTCATTCGTCCGTTGTAAGGTGAACCTTTACTCCAGTCTCTTGTACACTGGAGCCCGGTTTTTAGTAGCCCAATCCATATTGTCCTCGACTCTGTGGACATTTTATGTCTCTCAAATATACGGTGTACACCTGTGCATGATGTTTAAAGTTTGGTAGCATTTGAAACAACCCTATGATATTCATCATGGCGGTAAGAACAATAACATCCCAACCTTGTTTTCCTGCAGTGGGACGGTGCAATCCGCTTGTGGGAGCACAGACACAATCACCTGCTGGATACGGAGAGGGAACGAGTGAGCGAATGCAGGCCAGAAACGGCGACAGATCAGAAGTGGACCGGCTGAGATATGTGCGTGATTCTGAAAATATATAGCCTATAGGTTTTTCTGCTGGCCAAAAGAATAAAACTGCACAAACAACCAGGGCGATACACTAGCGCAATGTTTATTATTCGCACTATAGATTTTGGTTCCTTATTATAAAGCTCAATGTTATTTACATCATACACAGTAATGATAGTAGTGATAAAAAATAAATAAATAATAATGATGATGATCAAGTTATTGCATTTTGTCTCTGCGTGAGAAAACACAGCATTTAAAAGTTTAAAAATATGATGTTGAATTTGAGGGATGTGTTCAGCAGAATAATATAAGACATTGGAATAGTGTTAATGTTGATTTAAAAAAGGGAAATGTTATTTTGGAGTGTAATGTGAAAGAGTGAGGATTAGACGTGTGTGTGTGTGTGTGTGTGTGTGTGTGTGTGTGTGTGTGTGTGTGTGTGTGTGTGTGCGCGCGCGAATATATCACTAAAATTTGTTCCTGCGGCTCTCCATAATGCATTTGTAAATTATTAATGAAGTTAATTAAAATCCTTTTTCAGTCTTGAGTCTGACCTTTTCTGAGCTCCTGCTATCATACTTATTTTTATTTTTTCATTATTTTTCCCGCCCTGATTTTCTCCCTAATTTATGTCCAATTCCGACCCCGTCACTAGGGGGCTCCCACATTAAAGCGACTACTCAGCCGGGAGGGCCGAAGACTATCACGTGTTTCCTCCGAACCATGTGACGCCAGCCGACCGCCTCTTTTCGAACTGCTTGCTCACGCACCGTTGGAGGCAGCGTAACACACTCGGAGGACAGCGCGATCCGCTTCCTCCGCATGCGTGAGCTCACAGACGCCCCTGATTGGCTGTAGAGCCGTCATTAATGTGGGAGCACTAAGTACCTCTCATCCCTCCCCTCTGAGAGAGCTCGGCCAATCAGCTCTCTCTAGAAATCCGGCTGCAAGCGGTTACAACATCACCCGGGAAATGTACTCGCGATCACCGGGTGATAGGGCGAGCACTTTACCATAGTGTATCATGCTTATGGGAACACTTTCTAAATCATTTTAACATACAGTATAATCTCACCTTTATAGTACTCAGTGTCACAGCACTTCTTCTTCTTAATCAGTAGTCATGCTTCAAAATGGCTGCTACGACTGTTTATAGCACCTTTCCTCAGTTTTATACACAACATTGTGCCTTTTGGAGCTCCATTTTGTTAATTTTAGCATCGTACAGTAATCCCAATCTGCTCCTACACGAGTGAGTTGAATGATGAATCCCAATTGATCTTTGGAGGCGCATGAGAGTAGCATATAATTAGCTTAGGGCCCAAACACCATATATGGCCAGGTGCACGTTGGGCCGTGTACCAACAGGAGAGATGTTAAAGACACAGTAAAATACATTCTAGAACAATACAAATCTGTTAAATAACATATAGTATTAGGTAATTAAGTAACAACCACGACGACAGTCAGTTGTTTTGGAATAGCTCTTTTCAAGAACAGTATTGTCAAGTGCATCTGCAAAACCCATTAATCACCAGGGTGAAATTGGCTCTCGTGAAGACCGTCCTCAGAAAAGCAAGACCAAGACTTATCTCTGCTTCAGAGACGTTTTATCAGAACCTCAAGATTAGAGCCGTTACGAAGGCTTTACAGAGCAAACGTAGCAGACACATCTCAATATTAACTGTTTATTGCATTTTATTGAATGTTAAAAGTAATAAAAACCAGGATAGACCATGGAATTACTGTAGAAGGTGTGTCCAAACTTTGGACTGGTACATTACTGTATGAAGGGCAATTTACCTGCATAAATGCAATAAGTGGGTATTTACTATAGTATTGCCCACATGTACAGTATTTTTTTTTTTTTTTTTACATTTATTTCTTTCTGGTTTCATTTTTTATTTTATTTTAATTTTAATAAGTGTACAGTGAGAACAATTATATGGTAATGAGCCTAGAATATTTTCATTATGTTTTTATACAAAAACACAGAATTAAAAGAGTGTTTAGTAACTGCTACGTATGACTGTAAGTATGACTAAGATTAATAATTCAAAAATTACATCAAAAATGCCTTGTAATATTTATTCTAGTAACTTTGTGATTATACAGAACAGTTTAAATGCTTTATGATAATGAGAGGAAAATACAGCCGACAAACATTATACAGTACTATCAGTTGAGAGAGAATTCAGTGACCTGATACTAAATACTCAATATTTTACTTAATGCTAAGGCCTACTGAATAATGTATTTGACGGTTATAAGGGATGTAAAAAGATGATTGTTAAAGATGATGCGCTGGAAACATAAGCAAGTAAATGATCTGACAAGGACCTAATTGTGTTGGCTAGATCAATGAGTCTAAAGCATTATACTGCCTAACAGCTGTTTTATTTACAGTACTGTGCAAAAGTCTTGGGAACATCCAAACAAAAGCCGTATGCAATTATGCTTTTGAAAAACATTTCTACATTAAAAGAAACTTCTATAAAAAGCACTAAGTAATAACATAAACAATAAACGGTCACTATTTGGTGTGGAAAGTCTTTGCTTGAACATAAGTGGTAGTGTTTGATACAGATGTGTGCAGTATTCCCAGTAAAACAGCCGTTAGGTTTTACTGAGCAAGCTGGAGAATATGAGTTCTTCTGGTAACTTCGTCACACTTGCTCCTTTCTATTTTCATGCGAAACCCAAAGATTTTTTTTTTTCAGTTCTGGTCTGTCATGTAATATGTTGCTTTCTTTACAGGCATGCAAATATTCTTCTGTAATGTTATTTATTCATTAATTTTAGTGTATCTTTGTAGAGAATGGTCTTGTACATAATAACGCAGACCTAATAAACTTGTATAAAAAAATGTGTACTACAGATAATGTGCCAGCCTAAGACTTTTGCACAGTGCTGTATATTAATGCGAATTCTACCTGTATATATTAAGCGTAAGATACGTCTAACATTTCACCATCAGCACCATCAGCATTTCGATTGGGACTTCCTGGACCCAAGAGCTTGCATCAGAGGAGCCCAGCGAGATTTGTGTGATTTCACAGCGGTGATGGACCGGAAGTCGTCGGGTCCATCATTCTCGTCTGCCTCTGTCGTGATTTCCATTTTCTGTATGATGAGCTTCAATAACATGTCTTGCTTCTCCAACGCCGAAGTAATCTGCTTCAGCCTTCAGACCACAAAAAAGGGTATGAATAAATGAATAAATGGAATGAATTAAGAGCAACTAGTGTAACAATACTGAACTGAAATGAGTGATGAAGGGTTGGATATGTGAAGGAATTGATGAGTGAGAAAGAATGTACTGGAACGATGGATGGAATGAGGATCAATCAGGAGGAATGAGGACGGAGTGGGAAGTGGACTGGCTGTGAAGGATGGGCTTGACATGAATAAGGGAAAGTAACACAATGAGGCAGTTTGCCATCCTACAGTAGAAGGGAGAGTATCTGTGATCCCAAAGGCAAAGTAAGATGTGTTGGCTGATTGGATATTTTGTGCATTTTGTTCTTCTAAATTATGCTTCAAAAAATTGGAATCATCGGGTCTCACTTAGCTGTTGTACCCTTCAACAAGACTACATGATTCTTACCTGTATTTCTGCTTCATCATTTCTGCCTCCAATGGACCTGACTTTGTCACTTGAGTGTTTAAGCGAGTGCGCACTTCATTCTCCGGACTAACGTTTCCAAAGATTTGCTCCATCATTCCCTGCACATAGAGCATTCCATAAAACGTAGAGCTTTTTAAAGCCTATAAGCTTTATAGGGCATTTACATAAAAGCATTTTACCTTTACATGGGTACGAAAAAGTTGTATTATGCTTATTCACTATGCAAACATGTAATGAATTGTTTTTTTTTTTTTTGTTTTTTTTTTAAACAAGTTGGGTATTAAGTGTAAAAAAAATAGTACTACAGTACTGTTTGCTTGGTTCTATGAATGTATGATTATGTTACTGACCTGAAATTTGGCACACTTCCTGTTTGGGTAGAAAGTGACACTAGGTTTGTCTACCCTCTTCATGAACCAATATGGCAGTTTCTCTTCCAACGTAGTATGAAGATTTATCTGTGTAAGAGTGAATGACATTTAATGACCAGAAAAGAGTTATATAATATGGGATATATGGTTTTAATAAATCGATTTATTTTTTGCAACACCTGCATGGCGATCCTCTTCAGCGCCGCGTTCCTTTGAACCTCAGCAATGTCCCCAACTGCCAAACCAATCTGAGCAAATTCATTTAAATAAATAAGCATTTGCTTAAAATGAATGTCAATCAAAAATGCTCCCAAGAAAGCAGCAGTTCCTATTGAAGCATTCTTTTGACAGAGACTATAATAGCATAAACCCAGCCCAAAATAATATTCAGTCTATGAGACACCAGTCGATCACAGGTCATCACGCATACAGACTCATTCACACCTACGGACGATTTTGCAGGGTAAACCCACCTATTGGGAAGGGCTTTGAAAAGTGGAAAGAAATATCAGGAATCCCCTCTGAACACAGAGTAGAACATGAACAGAAACATCACACCAACCCAGAGCCCAGAGCCCAGCTCAGTGGTTTATAAACCACAGATTATAAACCTCAGCCATAATTGAATGCATGCCTCTTGGGCAGCTCTGGCCACTCGGCGCATGGCTCTGCCGGCCCTCTGAGGCTGTTCTGTGGTGTCTGGCACCAAGGAGTTGGCTGGGAATCTTTTGGGTGCTGTGGGTTGTGGGATTAAGCCTCCGTGGATCGGACCTGTTTTGTCCGGCACATTCCACAGGAGTTTGATTGGATTGGGGTCTGGGGAGTTTGGAGGCTGGCTCATTGCTAGATGGGCCTCGTTCACAGCACCTAGTTAGCCGTTTTGATGCTTTTTAGCAATTTGTGCTTCATTGACTTTTCTAGGGGATTAGACTTGATGGGTGGCTTTTGGTCCCTGCAGGCATGGGTGAGCCTTAGTATATATAACATTTTATTTGTTATCCAAGTCTGTCTCCATAGATAAACAATGTTTAAACTTTTTTATCTATACCTTTTATCCATATTTGTACTTTTTGATGTTAAAAAAAGGGGTCTGTGTACATGTCCATGGAGTTTGCATGTTCTTCCAGTGCTTGGTGGGTTTCTTACGGGTAATCCGGTTTCCTTCCATAGTCTAAAGACATGCAGATTTGGCTAACTGGCATTCACAACTTGTCTGTTGAGTCTAAATACGGAGGTGAATGTTGGCCAGAGGTCCTACCACAGTTGTAAAATGGAAATAAATACAATATCAATATCATGCCTAGTTGGACAACAAAGGTTCCTAGATGGATGGATGGATGGATGGCTACATACAATAGGGCATCCACACAAATTCATCCAACAATTATGGTATCAACAGGGCACTATATCTTGCTAGGTTTCCAAGTTAGTGTGGTCACTAACTCTAAAAGTATCCAAAATGCACAATCTGAGACAGCTTATATTTTGGAAGTAAGAAATTTTACAAACTGTCCCTTGAGGGATTTAATTCTGATCATACAAGATATCACGGTAAATTACATTATCTAAAAGGTTTTAAATGTGTTTTATACCATCAAATTCATGAGAAGAATTGGCATGAAGAGGACGAAGGTCACAAAAATATAATAGGTGATTCCAGGAAAAGCCAAATGCCCCTTATTGTATGCTTCCAGAAACGAGGTATCATAATTCAGCTCTCCAACTGTCATCACAAATGTCTGTGCCAATGACAGAGCAACGGAGTTGAACTCGCCCTGGTAAAAAACAAACAAAAAAAAAAGGAACAACTGAGTTGTTTAACTGTCCTGTAAGTGGGATTGAAAATGAGTTACTGAAAGAAAGGCAACAGCACTGAACCACTGACACCATCTCAATGACCTGCACATTAGCTCATTAATAGAAATAGTAAAATGGCAAACGGTTGCTATGTTCAAGTTCATGAAAAACACAGTTGAGTGCTGGAATTTTAAATAAAATCAAACAATATACCATCAATGATAAAACCAATGGAACTGGTATCAAAACTGCAACTTACTCGATGAAGCATCAGTGCATGGAAGGACAATCCAAAAGCCAGCAACAGTAAGAAGAAAAGGACAACGACACTTAAGAGTGTCTTTATGATTTCTCCAAACATTACAACATAAATACCAAAGCGGTCAAACCTGCGGGGAAATTGCAAACACATTTTAACACACTGGCACAGTAATACACTCTGTAATAGAGTAATAACTGGAAATATGGTCTCAAACTGGCTTATAACTAGAAAAAAAAAAAAAAGAAAGAAAAATTCTTAGTATTTGCATTTGGTTCAGTTCACCACAAATGCTTTGCCCCAGTGAAAATATACACCAATTAGTCATAATATCAACACCACAAAACATTATCATATATTACACTGATCATCAATTATACATCATCCATCTGGCAACAGAATCATGGGCACTCAAGGCTCATCCATGCCTGCAAGGCTAACCTGTCTGGTCGGATCCTATAGAAAAGCCAATGCAACACAAATCACTGAAAAAGTAATTGCCGTCCATGATAGAAAGGCACAAGAACACCCAGTGCACCAAAGCCCTCAGCACATGTGACCCAACAGGCAAACAGCCCAAGGCACCCATGGGATGCAAAGGACAAACAAGTCCAATCCACTTGTGCTCCACCATGCAACCCAAAGTGTCCGCTGCCAACGTACTGGTGACAGACACCACAGGACACCTCCAGAGGTGTCAGAGTTGTCCAGGTGGCCCTCGGGGAACCTACACTATAAAAATTTCCCCTGTAATGTTTGGGCTGATCTGTGTGCATGGCTTATGACGTAGTTAGCTGGCCATATTAATGGTGATTGAAAAGGTAACTGAAACAGAGTATTATATTAGATGGGGTTATATATATGGAGGAGTCCTTACAGTGGTGGAGGCGCAGTCAATTTAGGGAATTGGTATTAGTTTGACGCGGCTCTTTTACCTCTGGAAGTAAAGCAGGAAGTTGATCCATGCAAACAAAATTGCCAAAGCTCCGGCCTGCCAATGCAGATTCCCCTCCACACCGAAGAACATTGGAGTAACGAAAGCAAGAGAGAAAACGGCCGTTGCCCAATCTGCTCCATTTGAGGAGTCCAAAAAGTAAATCATTCGCTTGTGGGACGAGGTGAGCACAAAAAAGATGTGATTACAAACAATGATTTCAGTATAAAACAATTTCTGCACCATTTCTACTTCCTTTAATATCATAATCGTGCAATGCCTTTATCTGTCTGAATGTCAGCAAATTTGCTGGGAAAGTAGGAAATTATTGGGTTCCTTATTTCTTAATAACATTTTCATTTAATTGTAAAGGTCATCTCTTAACTTTATACATCAAGTCTTTTATTACAGTACCTGTTGTGCTATTTGTAACACCTCTTTGCAAATGGCGTAAATGTTCATAACGAGGACCATCAGCATGGAGACTGAAATTAAATAGCTTTGCTGAGAGAGAGAGAGAGATCACCATCACAAATAACAGTTTTTATTGTTTCTCTGACCATGTCTCTTATAATTAAATTTTAGATGATAATATTTAGAGCTATTATAGTAAACGCCAGCGTTTGGGACACAGGCTGTCTGACTGTACAAGCGTACTTTGCGGAAAGATCTGCGCTCCATGATGAAGGTTGTGCCATTCGTTGTGTTGAATTGTGTTGGTTTCAAGTTGATGATGAGATACGTGAGAGGCAAAAGTCCCAACAGATACACAGCCAGGTTGAGTAAATGAGCTTTACTTCCATACGCTGTCCTGTGAGCAAAAATATGATACAAACAATAAACAAGACATTAATAAAATTCTGTCTATAGAATTATGCAACATGGTAAAAAAACAAACAAACAAACAAACAAACAAACAAAAACATTTATATAAAGACAATTAGTGATGTATGACCGGTATCCAAAAGATAAGAAACCAGTGTATGAACATGGATAATGTACAGTTATGTTGTTAATTCATGCTTTATGTAAAGTAGCACCTTGGTTCTGGTTTTGTTTCATCATGTACTAAATTGTTGAAATGGCAATAAAAGCCTACTTGACCTCCAATAACAAGATAGACTCCATATTAACTTCCACACTCGGTATGACTGCAAAACAATTTATTACGCAAATGTGGATGGGTTCCCTGTTTTTCGCTTGCCTCCGTCGCCCTCGGCTTGATGTCGCCTTCATCAGGGACAATCTGATTATTTTGATTCATAAACTCACTCAATCACTCACTCGTCTTCTATACCGCTTTATCCTGTATTCAGGGTCACGGGGGGGGGGGGGGGAGCCTGGAGAGTATCTCAGGAGGCGTAGGGCAAAAGGTGGGGTACATCCTGGACAGGGTGCCAATCCATCGCAGGGCACACACATACACACACTCGCTCAAACACTATGGGCAGCTTGGGAATGCCAATTGACAACGATCAGCACGTCTTTGGACTGTGGGAAGAAACCCACCAAGCACGGGGAGAACATGCAAACTCCATGCACACAGAGACGGGAATCGAGCCTGGCCAGGAATCAAACCCGGACCCTGGAGGTGCACGACGACAGTGCTAACCTCTACACCACCGTGCCGCCTGAGTCATACACATTTTTCACATTGCATACCAATTTTCTTTTGATTGTGTAAAGCTGCTTTGTGACAATGACGACTCTTAAAAGCGCTATACAAATAAAATTGAATTGAATTGAATAGATTGTGTAAGAATAAATATAAAATAAATATCTTTTTATATATAGAAGAACGCATCGAGTTGCTAGGACGTTAGCCTACCATTTCATCTCTAAGTATTTCTGACACACAGGGTGTGTGAGCAGCTCCAGCCGGTTGTACTGAACCATTGCCTGCACAAAAAAAAACCACACATGAGCACAGCACAAAATAATAATATTAATAACAATGATAATTCTATGAGGGACGTTCAAGTCAAACCTGGACTTAACGACAGAACACCATTATGAGAGTAAAAACTCTCTGAGAGTGAAACAGCGTTTCACTAGCACTTAGATAAGATCAGGGTAGAAAGATTTTTCAGTACGCCTGAGCCATGAGCGAACTGACTGCTTCATGTCTGAAACCCTGGCCTCCCGGGAACTCCTTTAATGGCCCAAACGGGTGGAAATGGCTTGGCGCGAGTTAAGGCCTGTATGGTACATGTGTATGTGGCAGTATCTAACAACCGAGTTCCTGTAACGTGCAAGTGGTGTTTGTGAATAATTGTGTGTAACTGTTCCGACCGATGCTTATTGGTTGATTTTCAAGGGTCAGGTGTTTCCCCACAAATGTAACCAAATTAAGTCCCGGTTTGACTTGAACGCCCTTCATAATTAAAATATATATATTTTAAATCATTAATTAGTTATGGTATAAAGTTTAATATCACAAATTCTGTGTGTACATTTATTTAATTTTCATAATTGTATTTAACATATTTAAATGAAATAAATAAATAAATAAATAAATAAATAAATAAATACTGTACAGCCTTGTCTCTACTTTATGCCGTATTGTGAGCAGCTTTACAGAAATCTAGATCTAGTGTAAGCCAGTCAACGCTGCGGCTCATTTGTTACTCACATTTAGAGCAGACAGAGGCTGAATATACAGATCTTTGTCCGTTTGAGAGGATTTCTGCACATTTACTGGAACCTGAAGCCACTGGAAATTGTATGTAATCTGCCAACAAAAAAGGGATTACATACAGTATAAGCAACATATGATAATCAGTTCTATTAAAAAATAAGAACATAGAACATAATAAAATACCCATTATGTAATAAAAAAAATGCTTAAGGGGCTTGGGAGCTGTGACTGGTTCTCTGAGTTATCCACATGCTATGTGTCGTATAATACCAACCATACAACCCTATAGGCTCTGTCCAACTCGGGGCCGTGGAGTCCAATGGTGACTAATGATACAATCAAAACCATGATACAATCTTTGGTCAACATTCACACTCACACACTACGGGCAATTTGGGAACGCCAATTAGCCTAATCTGCATGTCTTTGGACTGTGGGAGGAAACCGGAGAACCCGGAGGAAACCCACCAAGCACGGGGAGAACTTGCACAAACTCCATGCACAAAGACCCCTAAGTGGGAACCGATCCCGGACCCCTAAGTGGGAACCGATCCCGGACCTCTAAGTGGGAACCGATCCCGGACCTCTAAGTGGGAACCGATCCCGGACCCCTAAGTGGGAACCGATCCCGGACCCCTAAGTGGGAACCGATCCCGGACGCTGGAGGTGTGAGGCGACAGGCCTAACCCATAATCCACCGTGCCGGCAACCATATAACTACTTTAGTACAAATACTACACATCTATATGTACTGGATTGAGAAATAAAGTTTTTGCAGGTTTAATACGTACATGATAATCGGTGCTGTTTGGGTCGTCCTCCGATTCAGTCATACAGTAATCCAGAAGATGCTGCATGGTGAAAAATACATTTAACACAAGAAGTTTAATATTAAAACGTCTTTCTCTTATTGTGTCAAATCATAGCACACTAATGACAACAGTTTTATGTGATCATGTACTGTATGCATAACCATCTTCCAGCTAGTTGACTAATTTGCATCTGGCGTATGGGATCAGTGGTCTATGTTAATACAGGGACACTAAACATACGGAGTAGCCTCTGTCTGTTTCAAATGATCATGATGACCACACATGTGATGCTACATTCTCTCCAGCAGAGGTCAGATTCACCCTAGTAGTATCTTAACACATCACAGTCTGTCTATGATTAACTGCTCTTTAATGACTGTCGGATTCACTTGCACTTGTATCCAAACCATATCTGATATCTGCTTTATAACAATAATAAAATATCAAAAACAGCATTTCTTTCCTCTTCTATACCACTTATCCTGTGTACAGGGTCACGAGGGGCCTGCAGCCTATCCCAGGAGACTTTGGGCATGATGCAGGGTACACCCTATTGTAGGTATGGCACATGGCACACACACACACACACACACACACACACACACACACACACACACACACACGTACACACACTATGGTAAATTTTGGAATGCCAATTAGCATAATCTGCATGTCTTTGGACTGTGGGAGGAAACAGGGGTAACCGGAGAAAACCCGCCAAGCACGGACCCGAGGAGGGAATCGAACCCTTGATTCCTGGAGGTGCACGGCCACAGTGCTAACAACTACACCACCGTACCGCCTTATAAAACAGTGTTAAATAATATAAAAGAATGTAATATAATGTAATATATAATGTATATAAATCCCTTTCATGATAAACTAATTAATAACTGCTGGACTAAACAATCTGACTTATGTAAAGTATGTAAAGTACAAACCAGGACTTTTGATTGTGCAAAATAACAAAACACAGCCACTGTATGAGAGGAAAAACTATAATGCCTCTATCAGCGTGTTTCACTAGCGCTTGGACACCATCAAGGTACAAAGTTTTCTCAGTCCACTGGAAGCATGATTGGACTACCTGCTTCACCTCTGAAACACTGGCCTCCCAGGAACCCCTTTAAAGGCCCAAACATGTGACAGTGGCTTGGAGCGAGGTCAACACTACAGTATACAGGGGATGTTATCCCACTCGCTGCATTTCACTTGCTTGGATTTTTACGAGAATGATTGCGGTGTGCTCCGGGCCAGACCTGCCAGCATCGTCATTCACAGATGTACGGCCTCCTTTACAACGTTTGCTCCATTCAAGTGTTTTATTGCGGCTAAGAGTCTCATCGCCGTACTGTTCTTGAAGTCTGTCCATAAATGCCAACTGGTTTTTATGCCTTCATTCACCAGTAATCAGAAGTCCTGGTTTGACTTGAACGCCCCTCGCATTATATACGGTAATACACTTAAAAGCACAAACCTTGGTCGACTCAGGTAGAAACTCGATTAAATCCAGCACAGGGCAGCGAGCGTAGCTCATTTTAGACCGATGCATAATCTCCGTTGACCTGCCATTAATCAATAACATTTTCATTTAGTTGTAAATGTGTAAGAATCCTTTAACTCTGCAAGTCAATAACAAATCATCCTTAGTGGATGATGGAACATATATTTATTTATTTATTTATTTTATGGATTTTTCCCAGATTTCCCCCCTAATTTAGTCATGTCCAATTCCTCCCCATCACTAGGGGGCGCCCACATTAAGGCTACTACTATCACTCAGTCGGGATTGCCAAAGATTATAACATGTTTCCTGCGAACCGTGTGACGCCAGCCGACCTGCTCACGCACTCGGAGGACAGCGCTATCCGCTCCTTCCACTTGCATGAGCTCACAGACGCCCCTGATTGGCTGTAGAGCCGTGATTAATGTGGGAGCTCTAAGTACCTCTCATCCCTCCCCACTGAGAGAGCTCGGCCAATCAGCTCTCTCTAGACCTCCAGCTGCGAGAGGTTACAGCATCACTCGGGAAATGTACTCGCGATCTCCGGATGATAGGGCGAGCACTTTTACCACTGCGCCACTCGGAGGCCCAATGGAACGCTTGAGTGGATTTAGATTTTAAAGCTTGTTAAAAATAAAAAATGGATTTACATCAAATAAAATATCATCAACAGTACAATAAAGGAAAAATAATAATGTTTGTATTCAGAAGCAGTGAATTATGTCCAGAGGTTACAATATTAATGCTGTGAACTTTGCTAGTATCCAAAGTCAGGGTGCTCAGATGCTTACGTTTTGTGTGCGCCAATCAGATTATGCAAACTACTTGTGTAGAGTTTACGTCTCCAAGAGGACAAGGTTTTTTTTTAAGTAGTCTGTACCACAAGTCTTCCTGTTAAAGGCCATAAAACCTGGGTCCAAAATGTGTGGTGTTTATTAGATCATACTAATATCATCTCATCATATAGATCATATTAATGATAAATGAATTTCAACGTAAAGTGTGATGACATCAAGCTGTTACACCGTGTTTAAAGTCTAAATATTGATATGCATATGGGTAACCTCAATCTGAATACAGCCCCAAGACAGCAAGGTCTTAAAGTAGTGTATATAACACAGAAAGTAAGGATCAGGAAATATCTTATTGACTTTTCTTTTTTTTTTTTTTTCCACAGTGAAGTGTGTGTCTGTATTTGCACCTCTTATTCTCAATAGCGGCGTTAGCTACGTCTTTTTTCCCGTTGCGCACAGCTTCATGGAAGAACGAGGCGTGATTATTATTGAGCAGGATCTCAGCTCCTTGGTTCAGTAAGAGCTTTACAGCCGCGACGTGTCCGTCACGTGCGGCCAGGTGCAGAGCTGTGTTCTGTGCAGAGACAGTTTGGTCAAAAATGAATAAATAAATAAATAAATAAATAAAAGGGGAAATATAATATCAAATATGTTTTTTTTTTTCAATTTTCAATTATCAAATATCAAATCTGAAACGATCAAACACCATACCCCGTCTTCGTCTGTGTTATCCAGCAGCTTATTATTTGCTGCCAGGAGGACACTCATCGTTTGTGTGTATCCTTCAGCCGCAGCATGGTGTAAACACGACCAGCCTTTATAATCACTGGACATTGAGACAGAAGCGGAATCCATAATGATGATCCCAACTTTACATAATGAAACTTGCCTTTCATTACATTTAATTATACAATCTTTAAATCATTCAACAACAGTTAGAAGCAGAGAGCGTGTATACTCAAGGTTCAGTATTAAAGCCAATACATTTCTGCATAGATAAATAATAAATATAGCAAAAAAACAAAAAAAAACATCACACTCGTGGTCGTGCTGTTGTACTGAATATCAGCGTCCGGTCGGGAGGCATGAAGGTCGCAGCATGAGTACTAAATACACAGACAGTTAGAAAATTACAGTTATTGTAATTAAGAGTAGTGAAAATAGTTTGCAATTCTTGCCTGTACTCCGGTAAAGTGGGAAAGAATAAACAATGAAGGTTTTGTCCTGAGAAACTTACAATATTAGTTCATATTTCCACTTATTCTGCTTTAGAATATCAGCTAGGTTCTGGGTTCCAGCGTTGAATCCCACATAGCATTAAATAGAAATCTAGTGCACTATGTACAGTAGGGTGAACAATCCACTGTTCCAGACAGCAATTAGTCCCCTTGATCAGGGGTTAGGAAGAGATTTGGGATTCAGTCTTTTTAGCTCACAGTAACTACTGTAGCCCACAAATAAAACAAGACGACGGTTTAGACGCAGATTGGAACGACTTAGAAGCAGAGGTGGAAAGAGTAACAAACTTTAGTGCTCAAGTACAAGTGCTGTTACTTCAGTGCCATTTAACTGAAATACAAGTAAAGTTACCAGTATAAAAATCTACTCAAGTGAAAGTAAAAAGTAGCTCATTAAAAATTTATTCAGAGTAAAAGTGACGTTTTTTAACAGCGGGGGTGGGATGTGGGATTCTAGTGTAGTTCAGAAACCACAAGCGGATATGAATCTCAAACTAGTTGTTTGAGACACATTTGCATAAGAAAGCTGTTGCCTTTCTTGTGCTTGAAATCAAAGTGGTTGCTTAAATAAGGGAAAGAAGAGCTCAGAGCCGAGAATAATGTTCAGCACGAAACCTTTATCGGCCTCCTTCAGCGTCACAAAATTATAATACAAAATATAAAGTAAAAGTAAAGAAAAGGGTCAATTCCGTTCTACTGCGGTCTCTCCGTCTCACGCACATCACTGGGGAAGGGGTGGCAATTCTTAAAAGGGCGACATATGAGCATAATACGGTATACAGCATAGTAGTGACCGTTACAATGGCCAGGGGTTTGCTTCATAAGAATTTGATGGCATTTCGCTTTCAGCTGGGTCTGCATCACTGCCAACTGTCTTGTCCGTCTGCATCGTTCTTGTGAGTTTAGCGCGTTTGTTCTTTTCGCCCATCAACCAATCAGTGCAGTGGTTTTCGGGGTGCGATGTTTTTTCTTAAGTAGAAGTAAAATTACAGATTTTAAAAAGTACTTTAAAAAGTAGAAGTACATACAAAAAAAAAAAAAACTACCCAATCACAGAAGCAGTCTTAGAAGAACTTAGAAGCAGTCAGTAAGGAGACAAAGTCTGCTTATTAGATGTGTTTTTTTTTTGTTTTTTTTTTTGCTGAAAGTGTTTCTGTGACTGGTTTTGAATATGGGTTTTGGCAGGCAGCTGCTCTCCTCACTTTCCAGTTAAGTTAAGTTGAACCTTATTTGTTACATACACATTAGTGCAGAGTCAGACTCTTTCTTCGCATATGACAGCATAGCTGAGGTGAGGGCGCAGGGTCAGCCTTGAGACAGCATCCCTGAAGCAGATAGGGTGAAGTGCCTTGCTCAAGGGCCCAACAATGGCACCCTGGCAGATCTGGGGCTTGAATTGTGAACCTTCTGATCAGCAACTTAACATGTACTTAACCGTCTGAACTACCTGTAGGACTGTACCAGCCTACTTTCACCTATGTTGATGACCAACAATTAGTGCAAATAATTGTTAAAACACCTGTGACGCAGGGTGATGCATATAGTTTAATGTCTCAGTGCTCTTATGCTCTATTAAGACCTTTCAGAGATTACTCTGCTGGAATTAACTGTTGTATAATTACTTTTAAAACATGTAATTTTATAGTCATCATTTATTAAACATCATATCGGGATGGTGTACCTCTGGAACAGCGCCCCTCTCCTGAGCAGCAGATCCACCACCTTAATGTGGCCCCCTCTAGAGGCCAGGTGGAGCGGCGTCCGCCCGTTCTCATCACCTTCATTCAGCAAACGGGAGTCTCTTATCGTCTCCAAAATCCTGAGACACGTATTTATTCTCCCGTATCTGAAAAAACGAAACACACAGTAAGTACAGTAAGAAATGTTTTGCTAGAAAATATGGTTAACTCCACCAGGGTTAGCATAAAATATAACACCCTTCCTTGGATTCGCTGGATTAAAATGAATAATTATATTTCTTATAGTAAAAATCTTAATATTCATGAGGCATGTGGGATATGGTCTTACTCTGCAGCAAAATGAAGAGCTGATTTTTTCTCCTTTGACTTGTGGCCCAGGGAGATTTCACACCCCAGCATGTTTTTAACAGAGTTGTGGATGCCGAGTTTGCAGGCGTAGTGTAGAGGAGTGCAGCCTTCAAAGTCCTCATCGCTCATCAGCTCCCACATGTCCTTATTCTGGAATGGAAAAATATTGTCTTACAGTATAATCCAAATATGTTATGGCTGATCAATGTATGTACCTCATATATTATTCTTTATTTATGACGCTGTGCATAGCAAGAGTGGACAGTGAAAGGGCGGAGAAAGCTGTCCTTTAAAACCATGGCCTACTTGATGATTTACCTAACAATAGATAAGAAAGAAATAAAAATCTTGTAGTACCTGAATCGTGTGCTCAGGAAGATTTTTAAGTCCTTTTGGTTGGAGAATGACAAGATGGAGAAAGTTGCGTCCAGTTTTGTCTTTAATTCTAATATCAGCACCTGCAAAAAAAAAAAAAAATCATGTGGTTACTTCGGTCTCATCAAGGTAGGTGTGAAAGATACACAGCAGAAGAACGCTGATTTCCTGAATATCAGCATTACTCTGATTTGGCTCCAGGTACTGTAATTACATCCATGATGATATTTATCACGACGTCAGGAAAGAGTCATATTGCTATTATACGCAGTTCTAAAAACAAGAAATGCATATTTCAGACACAATATGGCCAAATATATACATTTTTATATGGGGAACGCATTGGCTGCTGGTCATCTCAATTACACTAATAATACCGCTCTTTGCTTATACGAAGGACTGATTATCATTTGAATCTGAGGTATTTGATATTTAATTGAATTACTATAATGCCCAATAGGAGAGCGGAACAGTAACCTATGTTATGCTATAATTGTTGTTTAATTGTAGTCTCCAAGGTGTTTAGCCTGCCATGTGGAAGTCCTGGGTTCGATTCCCAACCAGTGCCCAAACCCCAGCCACTGGATACAGTGCCGGTCCCAATCCCGGAAACGATGGGGAAAAATCATGGACACCACTTGGCTTGGTGTGTGGAACAAGGTATTGTACACCCTATATACAGTACATAGTGCACTAGCTTGGAGCACTATGTACTGTATATGGAGCCCGAGAAGACGGATAATAATTTAAAGTGGAATAAATAGAAATATAAAGTAAATCTTAGGAGTTTCTCATGGCTTGTTCTTCTTTCCTTTTGCCTACATAGTACTAGTAAAAATTTTAAACTACTTTCAACCCTGTTATTTACTCCAACTGTTGGTCGCCAGTTCCGCCCGTCGCAGTTAGTTAGTTCTGCCGGTCACAGAATGATAGGTGAGTGTAGAGCAAAAGAACTGGTTAAAAAAAAGCAAATATATCATAATATATCTGTTGAAAATAAATGACATTTGTAGAACATCATCACTGATATGCAGGACAACAGCCTCCCTCTCATTTGATATTCCTTAAGTATGGTATGGTAAATATGGTATAAACAGTATATAGTCATGAACAAATGCACCTTTAGACAGTAAGAATGAAACGGTTTTCCATGCGCTGCTTGCTGTAGCCAGGAGTAGTGGGGTAAAACCCTTGCAGTCAACACAATCGATGTCCGCTCCCTGCACGAAACAAAAATACAAATCAATGATGATGTACAACGGTGGAGCGACTTGTTTTACAAAGATATTTAATAAAATATCAGCATTTACAGCATTTTAATTTTACATAAAAATTATTATTGCTTCACCTTTGAGACGAGATATTTAGCCAGCTCCACATGATCAAATAATGTGGCTCTGTAATTACAAGTCAAATAAATAATACAATAATTCAAATCAAATTCAAATTTTATTTGTCACATACACAGTCATACGCAGTACGATATGCAGTGAAATGCTTAAACGACCGCCCGTGACCTTAAAATAAATGATTATTAATAGGAAATATATCTGAATAAAAAAGAAAGTAAAATTTAGCTAAGAAAGAATAATATATCCATAAGAAAAATATTTTTTAAAAACCTAGCTGTACAAATATAGGAGAGGAGGGTGCCTATATTCCTGAAAGTGTCAGGTATAGAAATATGGAAAAAATGTAAAGCATATTAAAATTCATTGAGAGATAAATTACAATTAAACCAATGAGGGACATAAAATTGAGAACATGGCCTGGGAATTCAGTCGTGCTTCAGTCCTGTTTATGGTTTTATAAGGCTTATGCTGATTAATCTGCACAAGCCTTTTAGAAATTATTTGAAAAAAAAAAAAAAAACTCAAAATCGTGTGCTATTTAATCAGACGGCTGGGAGCCCATTATAGACTGACCTGTGTAACGGCGTCTGATTCGCCGCATCTCTAAAGTTAATGATTTCATCGATGCTTCTCTCATAAGGAAGCAGCATTGCTTGGACGGCTTCCATTGCTCCCTGTGTGCATGCGAAGTGCAGTGCTGTGGACTTGTCACACTGTAACACACACACACGATATGTTTCAGTCAACTCAAAATCCATTATTTAAATGAATTATTTATGAATTCTTGCATGGTACTCCATTGAGATATTGACTGCTTTGTCAGAATGATTGAGAGTTGGTTAAGCGTGTCATGTATGTTACACAATCACGTCAAACTGCAAGCATGGACGCAATGGACTAACAGACTTTCTACGATACTACTGTACGTTACAGACTTTCTCATGTTTATTTGTCACCAAAATGTCAAGGTAGATTGATTACATGGTTAAATTCGATGCTATCAGCAATCTCAGAGACTTTTGACCTTATAAGTCAAAATTAGAGTCATAGGGAAATTTGGAAAGTTGGACCCTACCAGGAAAAAAAGCATAAAAACATTTAGGCGTAGGCATAACATTAATTGGATGCAATATGAATTGTAAGGAAAGTGTGTGTGTGTTACTTAACCTGTTGTTGGTCCACTTTCGCTCCTTTAGAGATACAAAGTTTGATCACGTCGGTATTTCCACCTCGCACCGCTAAATGAAGTGGGCTGCTCTTGGATTTGTCCAAATAATTAATGTGTGTGAGGGTGGAAATACCCAGCTCTTCTCCTGAAACAAAGGAAAATAGTGGCAATTATCAGGGGTAGCTCAGTGCTTAAGGCATTGGACATTGGTTTGGAAGAGCCACTGTTGGGCCCTTGTGCAAGGCCCTTAACCTTCACTTGCTCAGATGTATAATGAAATAAAAATCTGAGTCGCTCTGGATAAGGGCATCTGCCAAATGCCTAGATGTAGAATTAAGATTGAAAAATATGATTTGCTCACTCTCTCTCTATACAGCTTATCCTGTTCAGGGTCAGAACCTATCCAATGGAACTGGGGCCACAAGGCAGGATACACTCTGTGCTGGCAAATGCTGCCATCAAAACTTTTGGAGAGAGTTGTTTTTAATCAACTTCAAGCTTCAAATATTTTTAGATAGACATAGTATTTTTGAAAAATATCAGTGTGGTTTTAAGCCTCGACATAGTACAGAAACTGCTCTTTTAAGAGTTTCTAATGATCTTCTTTTAGCTGTTGACTCTGGTAATTCTACTGTTTTGGTCCTTTTGGATTTGCCTGCGGCCTTTGATACGGTCAGCCACTCGATTCTTTTATCTAGACTTGAACATTGTGTTGGTATTAAGGGCATAGCCCTTAAATGGTTTCAGTCATATTTGACAGGTAGAACTTTTTCTGTTCATTTATGTAATTTCTTTTCATCTACTGCCCCTCTTTCTTGTGGCGTTCCCCAAGGGTCCATTTTGGGCCCAATGTTGTTTTCTTTGTATATGCTCCCTTTGGGGGATATTTTTAAAAAGCAAAATGTCTCCTTTCATTGTTGTGCGGATGATGTACAAATTTATTTGCCTGTCAAAACAAATGACAAAGTTTCATTTTTGTCATTACATAAAGAGATTTAAAAATATGGTTGGATCAGAACTTTCTTTGTCTTAACAAAAAAAAAAAAAAGACTGAGATTGTTATGTTTGGTCATCCTGGTGATCTGGGTGCTTGTGTAGATGCACTTGATGATCTGGGTATGTTTATTCGTCCATTTACCAGGAATCTCAAAATTTTTTGATGGTGATTTTAAATTTGATAAACAGATTAGTTCTGTTATAAAGGCCAGGTTATTTCAACTGACACTTTTGGCGAAAGTCAAGCCCTACCTTCCGTGGACTACTGTAATTCTTTATATGTTGGAATATAAATTACATACTGTAAATGATTCATACAGTATATAAAACTTTATGCTACATGATTATATTTCTTATATCAGATATTTATATTCTTAAACCTGCAGTAGCCAGGGAATCCTTTAACTGTTAAAAAAACATTTGCACGTTTTCTCAAAACGATCCCCAGGGGCCCCACAATGACAACCACTGTCTTATATGGTAATACTATACACATGCACATGGAAATAAATTTATGAGAACTACATCACACGAAGAGTCTGGGACAGTCTTTTATCAACTGAACGTTTTCAACTTTCATGACACAGCCATGACTCATGTAATCCATGTTTAGACTGAAACTCAGGTTTGCTTATTCCTGTCTTGTTGTTTAAACTAACTACCTTGTATGCACATCCGGACAGTTCTACAAATGTAAATGAGTGGAAGTAAAAAAGAAAAAAAAAAAAGAAATATTTAATAATGAAACAAATGTTTGTAATATTCTAATATCTCGCATGAGCACTGTGTATGCAATGTGCTCTGTGAACAAAAACATCTCCACAGCGTCTACAGAGGAACACTGTGCAGTGTACAGAATGAGTCATCTGAACATAATGATGCATGTTCATCGTGTTCCCTCAAACGCTATCATCAGTCCGCTGGAAAAGTGTCTCAAAGCAGTAATATAAAGCAGTATGGCGATCACATGAGTGCAATGGTTTGTCTCCTCGTCTCTACGATGTAATCGTAACCATTTATATCTTTACACACCACATGCAATAGCGGTGACTGGCAATCATGATGCGTGACAATATACAGTAATACTCAGATATCAGAGTCACCTTGAAGCAAATCAGTGAGGCTCACCTTTTTGCAGTAACACCTCCATAGCTTCCTTGGCTCCAGAAAAAGCCACGGTGTGTATTGCATAATGCCCCAGCTTGTTCTGATGACACAGCTTTGCTCCATTTTTAAACTGTCAAAAGTCAAACAAATGGTGGATGCACACAATGTTCGCAATCATCCCACAGACAGTATGCTTCGAGTTTTTTTTTTTCCTGATTCTATGAAGCTAACTTTGATAACAGGTAGTATTTTCTCTAAGGGTGGCCATTTGCCTAATCTTACCACTTCACCATCTAATACTGATTCAAAGGTGGGCTTTGGATTTCAAGCACCTGCTGGGTTATTATAGTAGGTGTGCCTCAAAGTCATGCAGTTAGTAAATTCCTGCTTCAAATACAACGCAACACCATGCAGAAATGTACAGATTTTTTAATTAAGTAAAAGTACAGATATTTGATGTACTTTGAGATAAGTAAAAGTAAAAAAAAAAAAAAGCTATCCTCTAATATAACGACTTCAGTAAAGTACAGATACATAAAACATGTCTTAGTTCAGTAATGAAGTAAATGTACTCAGTTACCTCTCGCCTCTGAGACGATCACTATCATGCGACAATTACTCACCATGGAAGGAGAAGACTAGCTCATACTACATTACACCCCCAGGAAAGTGCTAACTGCCTTCTTCTAATACCAATGAGCACCATTATTCGTGTATTTTTGTGGTTTTGGCAATACTGAGATTTGAACTCACAAACACTAAAAAGGGATGTGTACAACTTGCCATTTAGCATGGATGATGACACACACACACACACACACACACACACACACACACACACACACACACACACACACACACACACACACACACACACACACACACACACACACACACACACACCGTTTGAGTCACATTTGTTCATAAACAGTTTACAAAATAGAGATTCTATAATTAAAATATTTACTTTTTTTTTTGGAAACCCTGACATCATGGTATTTTACAAAAGCACCATAAACCACAAAGGAAATCGGTTTAAAACCTAAAAACTTTGAGGCAGTGATTTAGGTATGAAGGTTGCATGATGCTAAAACTTGGTTACTATAAATTTTCCTTATTAGTCCCTAAATTGCTCTTGTAGTTAAATTGCAAAACTGAAGAAACACATCTCACCAAACACACTACAGTATATGGTGATCGATAAAAAACATTCAGTATATTAAGAATAAAACTGCGACCTTTTCCTTTAACCTTCAATAAATAAACACATATTATACTCACAAGTGTTTGAAGAGCTTTGCAGTTGTTGTAGGTGCATGCCACCATCACCGGTGTGTTTCCCAAATCTCCCTCCAGATTCACATCTGTCTGACTGCAGGATAGGAGAACCTGAGCCAACACAAATCACAAGTGTATAAGATCAGTGACTGTGGCTGTGCCAAAAGTGATTGAGTGTAAGTAATTGACCTCTAACAAGTAACTGAGTTTGGGTGTCTTACCTATACTAGGTAACCAAACGTGTTAGACTCAAGACTTTTGGACAAGAAGTACTGAGAAGTGCAACACAAAATAACCAAACCAAAAACAAAATAGCAAATCCAAAAACAAAAATAACAAAACCGAAAACAAAAGAACTAATTCAAAAACTAAATAACCAAACCAAAAACAAAATAACAAATTCAAAAACAAAATAACCAAACTGAAAACAAAATAACATCCGAAAACAAAACAAAACTGAAAACAAAATAACAAAACTGAAAACAAAATAACATCCAAAAACAACAAAAAAAAAACTAAAATAAAATAACAAATTCAAAAACAAAATAACAAAACTGAAAACAAAATAACAAATTCAAAAACAAAATAAACAAACCGAAAACAAAAAAACTAATTCAAAAACAAAATGACAAAACTGAAAACAAAAACAAAAAATTACAAATTTGAAAACAAAATAACTAAACCCGAAACTCTACCAGGTGATCATGTGGGTTTAACTCCCTCTGTATCACATTTTGCTTTATGAGATGATGAAATGCCGAGCTGCCACTGTTTGGCCATTGGTTGGCCCTTGCTTTATACACCCTATGCATAAATAGGATGAATGTGAGATGTTCTCTATATGGATGTCTGGCAAATGAGCCACTGTACAGTACTGTGGAAAAAATCTTGAGCCACACCTAATTATTTCTTATTAAATTAAATTTATTTATGTAGATAAAAAAAAAAATTGGGAACAAATTATTTACTCTGACAGACTGCAAAGTGCCTAAAGATACAGTTAAAAAATCGGTTGTTCTCAATCTCAGCAGCAACCTCATTTCCCCTCTCGTCTGTTCCAACCACTCAGCATTCAGCATCACCAGTATACTCATCACCGAAGTGCATGTGACTCACTTGCAGAAAGTGATTCAGGGAGACTTATCTGTACCAGGTATCTAAATGTCTGAGAGACTGACCTGCACCAGGTGATTGTGTTCTTTGCTGACAGCCAGGTGAATCGGTGCCATCATGGCTGCGTTTACGATGTTTGGATTGGCACCCAACTCCAGCAACAGTGAGCAGCTTGACTCCTGGTTTTTCTCCACAGCAAAATGTAGAGGAGTTTGACCTTCTGCATCCTGAACATCCAGTTCTATAACACACACACACACACACACACACACACACACACACACACACACACACACACACACACACACACACACACACTGTAAATACAGTAGCTGTAGAGCCTCAAGATGCTCTGGATTATAATACTAACACTATTTCTTTTTCAAATTACATGCAGATATCAAAAAAGAATAAACAAATAAAATGAGCAAAACTTTTATTGTATATTTGTAACTTTCTTTTTCACACATTTTTTATACTTCGTCTGTCTTTAATGCTTTGTGTTCTTTTTTCTGCCTCGTGTTCTCACATTCCTTTTAATGAGCATGTTTAGTTATAATAGGCACTTCAATGATGGGAATAGGTTTTGCTTTTATGTATATTCACTAGAAAATTTCCAAGCGTCGAAGTCATGTCGGAATCTGAGCTGGGTAACTAATTGCTACAGTATTATGCTACAATAGAGCTGTTAATTCAGCAATAACACTACAGTGGTTCTGCCTCAATATTTTTACTATCAAATTGTGTAGGCAAACTATTATTAACCACACACACAGTCAGACACACACTTGTTTAACACTTATTGTGGAATGATGATGATGCTTATTTTCTCTTGGCCAAAGTTCAGTAGGACTCATCACAAAATTGCTGCAGATTTCCATTTCCCACTGTATGACATTCCAAATGTGCTCTATAGGATTCTGATTTGGTGACTCAGGAGGCCATTAATGTGCGTTCACGTTCTAAGTTTGAGATGACTTTGTGACATGGTCCATTATCATGCTTGAAGTATACATTACAAGTTTGTCATGATGGAAAGCAAGTGCTCAGCAGCGATACTCAGATAGGAAGTGATAGCGAAATGATGCTTGATTGCTATTAAAGGGATAATTTGGATTTTTTCAA
Source organism: Clarias macrocephalus (assembly GCA_011419295.1). Lineage (NCBI taxonomy): Eukaryota > Metazoa > Chordata > Actinopteri > Siluriformes > Clariidae > Clarias > Clarias macrocephalus. The sequence goes on from JAAGKR010000693.1 coordinate 131,685, forward strand.
GTTGACTAAGTACATTAAAAAAGATCTTGGACGTTACAAATTTTATTTTCCTGCTCTGGAAACTGACTGTAAAGTTTGTCTAACTGTATGGTTACCCAACAACTAGCCATATGACTATTTCCAGGAAAAGAAAAAAGCTTACTAAACAATTTCTACTAAATAAACCTTAAATTTTAAATACACCAAAAAAAAAAAAAAAGTTAAAAAGGAATGCATTTCTGCACGGAATAAGAGGTTGTAGAATTAGGACCCTATATAATGGACCCTATGATAATTCATACTGTAACAACCAAGACGTATGGTAATGCACTAATATGAACCTCAATTTTGATTTAAGACAGACTTCTGAAAAAAAAATCGGAACTATCCCTTTAACGAGACTAATGTGTGTGAAAGAAAAAAAAACATTCTCCACACCATTATACCACCACCAGCATGTATTGTTCACACAAGACATTTGGATTCATTGGATTCATGGTCCATTGATTCATGCCCTTGACATGAAACTCTCGAAACTTTATTAATCAATCCAGGTGACATTTTTCCAGTCTTCGAGTGTAGCATCAGATTCCTGTTTTTGGCTGACAGGAGTGAAAACGATGTGGTCTTTTGTAGTCTGTCCACTTCAAATCAATATTTTTGTGAGATTTTCTGAGATGTTCTGAGATAGACATTTTTGTTTGTTTGTTTGATTTTTTTTTATCGGATAAAGCCTTCCTATCAGCTAATCTCAGGCACACATATGTGACATTTCAGTGGCCTATTTAGTGAATCGGTTTTATAATTTGGGCATTGAGATGATGATGATGATGATGATGATGATGATGATGGTGACGATCATGCCATTGCATCTGAATAAAGGAAAACTTAAAAACTAAACAAAAAAACAAGACTAGCATCTTCCAATCATTCTAGAATGCAGAATTAAAGCCCTTTGTTCTTATGTGGTTTGTATTAGTGGTTTGATTGCCATGTACATAGTGCTGAGGATTAGTGAGTATGGAAAGATTTACGACTCACCCTCAGGTCCTGATATGGATACGACCAGCCGAATAATGTCCAAATGTCCACTAGCGGCAGCATAGTGGATCGGTCCGGCTCCGTTTTCATCCCTAATGCTCAGGTTCTTCCTGCTCAGGTAATCCAGAGCTGAAACATCACCTTGAACAACCCACTAAGAGAAAAAAAAAAGGCTACATTCTAATCTGCCCAGTTCCTTATCTGTCTTATTTACAGTACACCACACCTGTATACTGTACAGTAAATCATACCCCTGCTTTCAAAAAACGGATCACCATAAGATGATACACAGGTGAAATACACACTAAGACACACACTGATGGAATATCATGGAACATTTTTTAAGTACTCACTTCAAAGACGTGGATGTTAGCCACGTTAGCCGGATCAGCCTCATCTATTACACAGCAATAGGACTTATTTTGCTTCATTGAGTTTTCCTGATGAAATTATTTCACAGTGCAAACCTATGAGCGAAAATGAAAACAGCATAAATGCATCCTGATAAAATTCAGCAGCAATGTGGCTTAAAAATTTACACAGTGGACGCAGTGAGAATATATTAGTTCAGACAAGATGCGTTTTTGTCCATAAAGTTTTTTTTTATAATTAATTTAGTAGAAAACCAATGAGGTTAATCTAGCTAAACGTATTCCAGTATGCTAGCTTGTGTTATGCTACCTTGTGTTATTATGTGTATTATGTACGGTCAAAGTTAGTGTACCATCAAAAAATCATTTGATCATAGTGCGTATTCTAGTCCTAGTATTATGCAAACAACAACATGTAAATTTTTTTTTCACTGCATCATTATTTCTTTTACATAAATTAACCACAAAATAAAAATACCTCACCTGGGCAATATTCAGTGCCCTCATGATTCAATAATAGTAATTGTTTCCTGTATGACTGTATCAGTCTTTCACATCATTTTGGCCCATTCTACTTTACAACATTGCCTGAGTTCCTTGAGGTTTTCGCGCATTCGTTTATGCACAGCCCTGTTAATATCCTGCCACAGCATTTCAGTTGGGTGTTTTGTGTGTTCCAAAACCACGATTCTTTTATTTTTCAGCCATTCTGATGTAGATTTAATGGTGTTTTTGGGTCCTGTTGTATGACCAATTTCGACCACACTTTAGCTGTCAGACAGATGACCATTTTCCTCTGGAATACTCTGGTATACAGAGAAGTTCATGGTCGACCCAATGACTGCAAGGTGCCCAGGTCCTGTGGCTACAGAACACGCCCAAATCATCACCGCTCCACCGCCGTGCTTGACAGTGGGTACGAGGTGTTTCTGTGATGCTCTTTGATTTTCAACAAACATGGCACTAGGCATTGAGGCCAAACAACTCCACTTTCATCTCATTTCTCGGTAGGACATTGTTCGAGAAGTCACGTGGTTTGTTCAGATGCAGTTTCGCAAAACCTCAGCCGCGCTTCCATGTTCTTTTTAGACAGAAGTGGTTTCTCCTGGCAACCCTTACAAACAATCTGTACTTGGTCAGTCTTCTTCTAATTGTGCTCTCTAAGACATCGGTTTGAGATGTAGCTCTCGTATAGTCTTTTGTATTTCTCTGAGCATTGCAACGGGGTGAATGTGCTGGGACATCCACCCCTGGAGACAAATTGGGAACTGTCTTGAATGTTTTTCTCTTTCTCACTGTACAATATTAACCTCCAAAATGTTTGTTGTAGCAACAATTGCTTCTCTTAAACGATTGCGTATGTCTTTCCCTCTTGGCATTGTATTAACACACACCTGAATGCTGCGGACCAACAAACTGCCAAAACTTCTGCTGATGATCAATTATTCAAGGGCTGATGATTTAACTTAACATCTCAACTGGAATCAGGAATGGGGTCTTCAGTATTGCCTGCAAGATTATTTGTATTTTTTTTTTTGGTTTCATTTTTGATGGCTCTGTAAAAAGAATTATATATTGTTGCTCGTCTGAGGCAGCGTTTGCCTAATACTAAGATCCACTATGATCAGGTGATTTTTATTATGTGTTTTAAAAAAACAAAAAAACAAAAAACAACAACTTAGAATAAAAAAAATAGGACCTAACTTTTAAAAAACTACTGTACATACAGAAGAAAGTTGTGATGCTAAACTGAAGCATAATTGATTTCTTTTCTTTCTCACTGTCTCAACAAAGAAAAGTACAGAAAGCATGCATTACAAAATTTGTGTCAGTCATAATATGTCATTGGTTTGTGTTATTTGTTGGGTTTATTTCATGTGATTTGCCATTTACAAATTGTAAAATCATTCTGTTTGGGGAATTAATTTATTTTCAGGATTAAGCAGTAGCTCTAATTGCTTAGCAATAAGCAAACACAAGTAATGAGATGACACACTACTGTACACACTCCACCCTGTACACAGTTCAACACACACAATCCAGCTGCTAGGACATGTTTGTAAGCTAACAGTTTACCTATGTAAATATATTATATGCTTCCATGGGTTTATGAGACAGAGAACTAGAGTCTCATCCCATATTAATAAATGTGAAGTTGCTCCATGAGCCTGAGGTTCATCAAACAAAACACAAATGAAAAATACATATACTTAGATGATGCAGTGTCATGTGTTATGAAAATTCCTATTGAGATGTCTCAGATTTGTTTGATCTGTGAGTCTCTACTCTTCCATTCAAATATATGTTCAGATGGCAAGCTGATTTTTTAATCTAAAATGGATCATTAACTTGGTGTTCATTAAAGCAAAAAAAAAAAAAAAACAAAACAAAACAAAACAAAAACAAAAACAAAAAAACAGGCATAACAAATATTAAAAAGAAAATTCTGGAATTCAATATGATAGCAGAACATATACTGTAGCAAAGCAATAATGTAAACTAACAATGAATTCCACAAATTTCCTGCGATTTCACAGGGGTTTCATTGATTTTTAATCTCAACAAAGCAGATAAAATTATCAAAAGAAAACAAACAAACAAAACAAACACAAAAGAAAAAACACCATTTCTGAAGGGTCAAATTATTGGGCTGCATCAAGCAAAGAAAACAACTAAGGAGGTTTGAAATTACTGGAACTTATTTAAGAACTCTTCAAAACATTATCAACTGGCAGCTTTGTGAATGAAATGATACAAATTATAAAAAAAAAAAAACAATTTGAGAGATTTTAATAATGTTTTTGATTTGAGCTCAAAATTAGAAATTGGAATAATTTCTAATTATTATATATAGTATAATACTGTATATATATATGTATTGGGGGTGGGGTGGGGTGGTCAACTTGGGAAGGCCAATCAGCCTAATCTGCATGTCTTTGGACTGTGGGAGGAAACCGGAATACTTGGAGGAAACCCACCAAGCACTGGAGATCGTGCAAACTCCATGAACACAGACCCTGAAGGTGCACGACGAAAATACTAACCACTGATGGAAATGAATATTGAAAAATAGCAAGTGGTTTTCTGATTTTATTTTGTTGTGTTTTTATAATGAAACATGAATGATATGAGTGAATGATATCTATGAATGAATGAATAATGAATGAATGATACATGAATTGTAAAGTATCTATGATAGAATGTTTTCGTTTATACAGTTATTTATTTATTTTTTTAAATATGGGATATTAAAAAAACAACATCAAAAGCAAGTTTAAAGAATAAAACCTGTAAAGACTTTAGGTCTCTTTGTGTGTTTTTCTTTCATTCCATAAAATTGAATATTTTTGTTAATTTCTTTGAGGAAAAAAAAAACTTTTAAAGAGGTATGAATCTTGCTTATTTAATTAGACACTGGTATCCCAACCATCTATTTCCCAGCTGTACAATGAATGCCAGCTTTGTCTTTAGTTGTATTTTTAATCTATACAGTACCTTGATCTTATAAGCTGGATTGCCTTGAAGAGACTCATTAAAATCCAGTTAATGAGTATCTTGTAAGCACAAGCACTTGTCTTAAAGATTAAAAAATAAGCTGGTTTGTGCTCTGTCATCAAGAGACTCATTAAAATCCAGATAATGAGTCATTAATCACAGATCTGATTATTTGGATGAATATTGAAGTTTTGTTTGTTTGTTTAATTATATTCTAAATTAAAGTAAACTGGTTACATTTTGCCCATTTGTTTGATCTTTAATATAAATAGTGACTAAACTGCAAATAAAATAAATGTGATTTAAAACCTTTTGACCAGTGGTGTACAAAAAGTAGAATAAAAAAAAGGCAAATACTTTGACAAATGTTATATTTTGTGTATATTCAGTATTAAATTTAGTGATGACAAAATGGTACAGTAAATTGATCACCAAAAATATGTTAGACACAAATCACAAGTAATTGTTTTTTTTTGTTATTATTAATAGTTGTTATTAATTTTTCATAACAAAAATTGAACAAAACGAAATAGAGACATACTGTGTCTCATAAAAATCCAAAGTGTTCAAGGATCCTAAGTTAATTTCACTTGCTCCTACCATGCATGCGGTTTCCCACCATGCTGATGAAATGTGCTGCTGTCAGATTTGCAGTGCAAAGACCTTAAACAAACACCGTCACCAAGCGCCTTCGCTTTTTTACAGCTTTAATCATCCGATGTTTTAAAATCATATCGTCTTTTACAGTATGAATGCAATGGCCCATTTTATTACCATCTGTCACTGTCACAGTGTTATTGCTGTTTTCGCTAAAAGTGGGAATAAAATAATATACTGATGATGATGACCCAGATGTTAGGAACATAAATAAAACATATAGAAATAATTGTAGCTTTCTATAGTATATTACCTCAGATAGATTTCAATATCTCACATGAGCATAAAAATTAAATGAATGAGCTTCCTACCTTGGTTTTGAGCAGATCCAGAGTTTGTGTGTGTGTGTGTGTGTGCGCGCGTGTGTGGGGGGTGTGGGCTTATGCGTGTTTTCTCTCTGTCATTCGGAAAGTGGCTTTATATACACAGTTTGCTTCTTGGAGGTTGGATTACACATGCTGTTATACTGACATTGTTTCTTCTGATGTAATCAAAACTCTTCCAATTGGCCACTAAAACAATTTCAAACCATAATATTACATACCATCCTCTTACTGTTGCTGCTGGGGCCACTGATCTGTGACTTTACATGGTAATGTAAAGTAATTTAAACATTTTCTTGTTTCTTCTTTTTTCCATTTTGCAGGACAAAATATCCCATATTAACAGTCTGGTAATCAAAATTATTATTATTTTTTTTTCTGCTCCACATCGGATTGTCTAAACCACTTTGGCACAGGTTTTATGCTGGGTCCCTAGCTGATGCAACCCTCTTATTGTTATAACTTGGGACCAGCAGCCACAGTAGCTGGGAAGTGGCAGGGCACAAGCATGTACACACCCACACACTCACTCACACATTACAGGCAATTTGGAAATGCCTGAACTCTGCATGTCTTTGGACTGTGGGAGGAAACTTCTACAAGAGATAGACCCAATTTCACTAATATTCAATATACAAAATCAATAACCTTTGTACCAGATCCCATACCTTTGCTTTTGTTTTTCTCTCTCAAGATAATACCAGAAATAACTGAACCTCTTCTGAACATACCCAGTTCTTTCGTGGACATGAGCTATGCACCTCAATTCCTTAAACTACTGTAGCCATTATCAAATCCATGATTAGGAAACCTGGTCTTGACCCTTGGCAACTGTCCAATAATAGGCCATTAACCATATTGTAAAGGCCAACAATATCAAATCTCTCATTTATTTAGCACAGTTATATTCATATCTACATATAAGATACATCCATGAAATACATCAGTCAGGCTTTAGACCTTATTATAGCACTGGATAATGTGGTAAATGACCATCTACTGGCTTCTGATACATAAAGTAAACAGTTAACATGAATGTAGAATTTAATAATGAATCATTTTAAACATTGGTTTGCTTGATTTCGATTGCACTGAAAATGAAGCAGTTCCACCCTGAAAACTGTAATCAGAACTGTTACTTAGACCTGAAATAAAGACTTTGGCAGAATACATACTAAAAGGTTAATCAGGTTATGCTTTTCATTTCCCGGATGTTGAGGACAGATGTACATGTTGTAGTTCCCATCTCACCTCAGGGGCTTTCCTCCCCGTCTGTCACTACATTCTGATTTTTTTTGAATGAATTCAGAGGAGCAGATACATACTGTAAGAGTGTATTTTCTAGCATTCTGTTCATTCCAAGGAAAATAATTTGTGCATATTGCCTAAGTGTCTCCATTAAATATAAATATGAAATGTTCAATTGGTAGCCTATTACTGCAAAAACAGTTCCCCTCTTGGCCACCTGATGCTCATATCAACCTAAACAATGTTGACGATCAGTGTTAGGATAGATTGACGGCAGGGCCGGGACTTTTCAGCTCCCTGTAGTCTATGCACAGCCCTAATCACCCTTCTTTCTTTCCCACAAGAACAAAACTTGCAAATATCGGTGATATCTTGTTAAATATACAGTATACAGGAAATATATTCCTCCATGGTTTTTGTTTCCTTTTGTGACAAACATACAATATTCCAAGCAGATTTTTGACCATTTCTGTCCTGCCTCAAGATCTATGGATTGTGCTTTTGCATTCGATGGAAATCCCAGTATGAGAGGAACTTTGGTGGAGATCAGGGCACCGATCTGAAGTGGGTGGTATAGAGGGATTAATGGAATGTGATGTCTGGTGGCAAGTGTATCCTAATATAATTCCCAGCTGCATCTCTGTCGATTAACACAAATGTAATAGCTGAGTGCTTTATCTGTAATCTTCAGAGTTGAGTCTTTTCAATAAGCACACATCTATACTGGCTCATTCCACTCACCAGCAGAAGCATATTCTGTCACACTCTGCTTTCCTTACCGCATCGAGATCAACTGTCCGTCTACTTCCTTACATTCATGGGCATGATCAAAGACGTGCTTAAAAAATTCTAAGAACCGTTCAAATGATGTGGTGCACTCATGGCCCTGGTTCCAAACTGTAGTGGCCCATTTTATTGCCTTCCCAGGAAGCATGGTGAAGAAGAGAACATTGCAGTATAAAACTGTTCAAAGGAGATTATTACATATTTTGGATGCCTTCAGCATTGTCATACTGTATAATGTAGAAAGAAATAAAAAAACAGGAAAGACCATGGAATTACAAGGTGTATCCAAACTTTTGGCGGGTAGCGTATGTACAGTAATGCTCATCCTGCTCAGTACTTTTTTCTTTCTTTCTGAGTGCAGCATACATACCACTGAACTGTTAGAGAGCTTGCTGCTGAGGCTAGTAAATACAAACACCACAAAATAACTCCTCCAAGTCAAATAATATCAGACGACTGTAATTTGGGAGTAATAAATAATTTTAAAAGGCTAATTGCAGTTTTTCATTTAAAATGTTTTTTTTTTTATAACAAAAAAAGCAGCTCAAACGGTGTGAAACTTTGTAAGCCACTGAATTAAACTGTTGCATAATTTGCTTAATTCACATTTTGAGAAATGTTTATTTACACTTTAAGTCATTCACTAGGCAAAAGAATCATATTCAAATGTATTTATGTTTGCATTTTCTTACCTTTTTATTACTTTAGTGATTAATTCTTACAATAAGGAGACAATAAATATTTTGAAATGTTGGTTTTTGTTATTTAATTGACTTTCAAAGAATACATTCACAAACTAGGTAATAAATAAGTGCATTAGTATAGAAAGAAATAAAGGAAATTTCTTTATCCTCATTACTGAGTTTTGTTATTTTGGACAATGAAAAGTGCTGGTTTGACTTGACTGCACTCCTCAAACAATTTTTTTCCCTCCTACGGTATATTTACGTTTTTTTCTTTCCTTCAGTTTTTAAGATTGTTTTTGCCATACCTACTGTAGGTAAGATTTATTTTTTAATTATTGAGATTAAAATGGATCATGGATTTGGAAATAATGAAAAAAAAATTCTGAACCTTAATGCTAATTTATAATTATTATACACACACACACACACACACACACACACACACACACACACACACACACACACACACACACACACACACACACACACACACACGCACACAAAATCCTAATAAAATCCTTATACATACAAATATGGACAAACTTAAAGCATAGAGACGAAACTGAGTCAAACCAGAAGAAAACTTTAATGAGGTAAGTGCATCAGTGATTTACAGCAATCTAATGTTTGCTGGCCATCACTAGCAATCTTAATGTTGCATATAAAACGTTACCGAATGCTCCGGCTAAGCATCAAGAGTTTAACAGCATTATAGGAAACTAGACATTCCAGGAAAAAAACAGCTTTTTCCCCCTTTTATTTGTGTAACCACTCTGAAATTTTAGTTAATTTCCTCTGGGAATCCTGGACTCTTTACCCTTTGCTTAATAAACATGAAATCTATACTTTTAAGATTTTTGTCTGTTAAAAAAAAAAAAAAAAAAAAAAAATATATATATATATATATATATAATTATTATTATTTTTTTTTAAATGGTTCTCATAATTTCTTATTTAGTTTTTCAAATGCAAATGTAAAAAAAAGTAACCAAAAAAAAAAAACATTAATAATAGCATCATCTTTGATAATTAAACTGTTTAGTAAAGTGATTACAATAAATATATATTATACACACCACAACATATTTTTTTATGTGAGCTACTGCATTTAATATAATAAAACATACTAAAAATATGATATTTCATAATGACTTTATGGGAAATTATTTTAGCCAACTAACTAAGTTCAAAACCTTTAAGGCATGAGCATTAACATCTGATCTAATTTTCACAAATGGATTCAACAACATGCTCATATTTCTATATTTATTCTCTATATAAAAAATGTATATCACCATCTACTAAAGCTACATGTCTATTCTTCCCCTGAGTTTTTATATATACAGTATAGAAAGTCTTGAGCCACCTCTAATTTCTTCACATTAAATTACCTTTAATGAAATGATATAGTTTAAACTAAAGAAATGGGAACAAAGCTTAACTGCAACAGTGTGCAGACTGCCTAAATATGCAATTAAAAAAAACTGGTTGTTTATGTAACCACCTCAGCAGAGACCTCAAGAGACCTCATTTCCCCTCTCATCTGTTCCAACCACTCAGCATCACCAATAGACTAATCACCGGCCTGATCATCTGTCAGCATCTGCACCTGTTTCTGTTAGATGGTTTTTATATTTAAATAATTCATAAAGCAAAACATGGAGAAATGAGGGGGGAGTCACGACAGTACTATATATTAACTATAAGACTGATTGAATACTCATTTCCCCACACTGTAAATAGATAAATACTATAGATAGATAGATAGATAGATAGATAGATAGATAGATAGATAGATAGACTTTATTAATCCCAAAGGGAAATTGCAATTATTGACAAACTGAAGTGTCATTAGAAAGATTTAATGATACAAATTATTTAATGTTAAATGGCATATTATTTAGGTTTATTATTTACTTACATTTAAATGTATAGCCCTTATTATAAAGTTTTCCCAGTAAATGCTTATTATAAGATACATCTGACAAAGAGCTTTATACCATCATCATCATCATCATCATCATTTTGACTGTGACTTCCTGACTCTAAGAGCTTGCATCAGAGGAACCCAGCGGGATTTGTGTAATTTTGTAGTGGTGATGGACCGGAAATCGTCGGGTCCATCGTTCTCATCTGCCTCTGTCGTGATTTCCATTTTCTGTATGATGAGTTTCAATAACATGCCTTGTTTCTCCAACGCTGAAGAAATCTGCTTCAGCCTTCAAACAACAACAACAACAAAAAAAAACAGTGAGATGGATTGTCATCAGTCTGCGTTAACATGAACTAATCCAGTGTGAGGACTATAAAGTAGAAACATACTATATAAAGGAGTGAAATTATTAAGTCAGTAGGGTTAAAACCTGTATTTTGGTTAAAATGGGTTGGTTAAACCAAGGAGGTCATTGGTGTGGTTGTGAAGATGGGATAATGGAAGACACAAATGGAAGTGAGGAAATGGCTTGAGATATAAAGGGGGATTCAATTAGTGAAAATGGATCGGGTGTGGTGTGTGGGAGAAGAGACTGAGGGAGGTGGGCAATCAGAAGGAATAAGAGGGGATAAGAGAGGGGATTGTGATCAATTCTAGGATCGGACAGATAAAGACGTACAGTACTGTACATGGTCTGTATGGGAGGGTATTAGGATGATTTAGGAGGAATTGGATGTCTGAGTGAGGAGATTGCAAAGAGGAATAAGGGTTAGGACGTGTGAGGGAAGGGCCGAAGAAGAACAGGGGAAATTGGAATGAATGAAGAGGGATGTGCATAAAAAGGGATTGGGCTAAATCAGAATAAGTAAATTCGTGTATTTGGATGGGTAAAGAGGCTTAAGGTGTGTAAGGAATGCGTGTAAGACAGGGATCGTGAGGGAGAGAAACAGATGAAGAAAGGAGTGGATTGAGATGAGATTAGAGGAACTGGAGGAATAATGAAGAATTGGGATGAACTAATAAGTACAGTAGATCTGGAAGAGTGAAAACGGGTGTGAATGAATGGGGAAGTGGACGGGGTTGAGGATAAACAAGGGAAGGATGAGGGAAGAGGCTTTAGATTATTAGATAAGAGGATTAGGATCTAGGCTGCAAGTAAGTCAATAAGCAAACTCTCATTCTAAAGAAAGGTGCTGAGAGTGAGATGTTTTGTTTGATTGGCTCTTTTTGAGGTGTGGGAGAAATTTTGCGCATTTGATTTGTCACCAAAATACCCTTCAAAATAAAATAAGGGCCATAAGGACTTACTCAATACTCAATCTTCAACAAGATAAACTCTCACCTGTATTTCTGCTTCATTATTTCCGTCTCCAACGGACATGACTTTGTCACCTGAGTGTTTAAACGAGTGCGCACTTCACCTTCTGGGCTACCGGTCCCAAAGATTTGCTCCATCATTCCCTGTACATGAAGCAGTAGGTAAAATGTAAACAAATATAGACAATGTACTGTATATCAAATATTGACATGAAACGCGCACACACTCACTCACTCATCGACTACACCGCTTTATCCTGTATTCAGGGTCGTGGGGGCCTGGAGACTATCCCAGGAGGCTTAGGGCATGAGGCGGGATACACCCTGGACAGGGTGCCAATCCATCACAGGGCACACACATACACACTACGGGCAATTTGGGAACACCAATTAGCCTAATCTGCTGGTCTTTGGACAATGGGAGGAAACCGGTGTACCCAGAGGAAACCCACCAAGCACGGGGAGAGCATGCAAACTCCATGCACACAGTGACGGGAATCGAGCCTGACTGGTAATCTAACCCGGCCGAGAATCGAACCCGGACCGATTCTGCCCGAACCCAGGTAAATTTGCACACAGAATTTCATGTTCGCTCTTTGTTCTAACTTGCTGTCCATGATGAAATCGCAGACGTAGTCACAAATAGCACCAGTCGCACAGCTCCTGATGTGCACAGGACGATGTCATTCGCCAAACTGACTTGTGTCATGACTTTTGCAGTCATCTGATGGCGTGTTAAAAAAGCAGTCTTAAAACTTTTTGATACCCCTCGTAATAACCGAGTAATGCAGCATTTTCAGATATAATGCAGAGAAATACGAACAGAATAAACAACATCCATGAGGGTTTTACCGACCTGAAATTTTGCACACTTCCTGTTTGGGTAGAAAGTGACACTAGGCTTGTCCACTCTCTTCATAAACCAATACGGCAGTTTCTCTTCCAGAGTAGTATGAAGATTTATCTGTGTAAGAGTGAATGACACATGGGAACGTGCTATCATATAGGCATATATGATTCAAAATGTTATTCATTCATTCATCAATTAAATTTCTTTTTTGCCACACCTGCATTGCGATCCTTTTCAATGCTGCGTTCCTTTGAACCTCAGCAATGTCCCCAACTGCCAAACCAATCTGAGCCATGAGCAAATTAAAGCAAATTATCAATACTACTAGTAAGACTGAGTTAGTAAAGTACACAGTCATGCACAGATTATATATTAAAAAAAAAGATTGAAGAAGGATGAAGAACCAGCTCTCGACGGATTGGATCGGTTTCCTACAGGATGTCAAAATGAAGTGCATGGAAGTACAATAATACACGAAACACGTACCATCAAATTCATGAGAAGGATTGGCATGAGGAGGATGAACATCACAAAAACGTAGTAGGTCATTAGTGGAAAAGCCAGAAGCCCCTGATCTTGTGCTTCCAGAAATGAGGTCTCATAATTCAGCTCTCCAACTGTCATCACAAACGTCTGTGCCATCGATAGACCAACTGTGTTGAACTCGTCCTGATGAAAAAAAAAAATGAAATAAACACTTTCAGTTACTTCAATAGTCTAAGGAGTCTAAGTTTAAGGAGTAGAAAATTAATACAAAGGGAAAAGAAAGTCACTGATATACTGACATCATCCCAATTCCCTGATCATCCTCTCTCTATAATAAAAATGATTTTCAGTATTTTCAAGTTTATTAGAGACACAGGTGAGTAGGATACACTTCTTGTTGGAAAAGAAGAACATTTTAAAAGTGTTTTTTAAAGGTGTCAAACTGGGAATTTTGATTGTGCAGAATAACAGAACACAAACTCTCTTTGCTTCTCTATATAATCCCCTACTACAATAATGTACAGGTTGTCTAATACAGTATGTATGAATGACTTCCATTCTGGGAGCACGTTCATAAGTAGGATTTGTTCTTAAGTCTGACAAAGTGAGTCTTATATGCCTTTGACACAAATATATATATATATATATATATATATATATATATATATATATATATATATATATATATATATTTTTTTTTTTTTTACACACACAAACACACATGCACAAACACACATGCACACACACACACACACGGACGAGAGAGAGAGAGAGAGAGAGAGAGAGAGAGAGAGAGAGAGAGAGAGAGAATACCCATTGGCTCAGATCATTGTCTTGGCAGAAAAAGCATATACAGACTGGTCGTAGTTCAAAAACCTTGCACTACGACCTTCAAGTTAAAATTTTAAATTTATTATTAGTTGCAAACTAAGTTACTCGAAAGCCAAGGTTTTGCTGGTATGTAAAATGTAACAGTGTTGTCTCTGCATCTTAAAATTGCAAGGGAAATCCCGGATGCCTTTTGTCTTAGAGCTGTTTTCTTCATTCTTGGAATGGATTTCCCTAGTGCTTGGATACCATCAAGGAAAACATTTTCTCAGCACGCTGGAGCCAAACGCTGACTGGCTGCCTCACATCGGAAACGCTGGCCTCCCAGGAACTCTTTTAATGACCCATACTTCTTGTTAGTTGTTGACAAGTTTTGTTTTTCAAGGATCAGCTATTCCACTCGCTGAATATTCACAGGATCGACTGCAGTGGGCTCAGAACCACTTTGACTGGGATCGCCATTTACGGACGCATGGCTTTTTTAAATTCATCATTTAGATGTTTTTCGGTAGCTAAATGTCTCATTCCTATATTGTGCTTGAAGCCTTTTGTAAATGTCAATCGGTTTCATTCCTTCATTTACAAAAAATATGTATTAGCCTTGTATATAAGTCCTGGTTTGACTTCATAAAATAAAAGAAATTAAAATCAACAATTGCAACTTACCCGATGAAGCATCAGTGCATGGAAGGACAATCCAAAAGCCAGCAGCAGAAAGATGAAAAGGACAAGGACACTTAAGAGTGTCTTTATGATTTCTCCAAACATTACGACATAAATGCCAAAGCGCTCAAATCTGCAGGGAAATCAATCAATCAATCAATCAATCAATCAATCAATCAATCAATCAATCACATTCTAACACACTGACACAAGCATACACTCCTTAGAAAAAATGGCCTGTTGAGTTAGTAGGAATGGTGAATTATTCCTTCCAGAAATGTGTCATCAATCTGACTTCCAAAGACAATCCAGAGAAAATTTGCTCTGTTTGTGAAGTTTTACTTTTAGTTCAATTAACATAAAAAAAAAATTAATTAAAAACCATGTGAACTTGTTAAATTTGTACAGTACAAATTTTTAGGTAGCCAGATTTTTGATGGATGTCAGAACTTGCTACTTCCAAAGTAGGTGGAATGCATCATAAGATTACTGTTTTAAGATTACTCTGGTTATTGTAAAGGGTGGGGTTATTGGGGTGAGATTAAAAAGAAAAGCTTCATTCTCAATTTACAGGACTATTTCACATTGGCTATGTTACCTTTGAAAGTAAAGCAGAAAGTTGATCCAAGCAAGTAAAATCGCTAAAGCTCCAGCCTGCCAATGCAGATTCCCTTCCACACCGAAGAACATTGGAGTAACGAAACTCAGGGAAAAAATGGCTGCCACCCAGTCCAATAGGTTTGAGGAGTCCAAAAAGTAATTCATTCGCTTTGGGGACAAATTGAGTACAAATACATATTAAATACATAAAAATAAATATCTAGCTATCCATCTATACTCAACATCTTTCTTTTTTTCTTTTTTGCTAATATGTATGTGTGTTACCTGTTGTGCTAATTGTATCACTTCTTTGCAAATGCCATAAATGTTCATGATGAGGACCATCAGCATGGACATTGAAATTAAAAAGCTTTGCTGAGACCAAAAAAGAGAGAGACAGAGAGGGAGAATTACTGTAGCTGTTATATTTGTGATATACTGTATAGCCTGAGCTAGTATTTTTTTTTAGCCTACGATAAGCAACATACCATCAAAACTGCTTTTAACGCTTCTTTGTGAGCGTAGATGTTTTAGCAACTACAATACTATGAAGCAAAAACTAGATTTTGGGACACAAACTGTCTAGGTTTGCATACTTTTTGGAAGGATACCGGCTCCATGGTGAAGGCCGTGCCATTCGTTGTCCTGAACTGTGTAGATTTCAACTTGATGACAAGATAGGTAAGGGGCAAAAGGCCCAACAGATACACAGCCAGGTTGAGCAAATGAGCTTTACTTCCATATGCTCTCCTGGAAGAGAGCATGCAATCCAAGCAATATATAAGACTAATAAAATTGTATTTATACATTTAGAGTACCGTGCCGGTATCACATTTGGCATCACTGCAATGTGAAGACATTTAAGGAAAGCAATATGGTAAAAAAAATAATAAAAAATAAATAAACTTAGTTGACAAAGTATTTGCAATATAGTCATCTATGGCTGGAAATGTTTTGACAAGATGCTTAAGATGCACGGTGATGCTTAAGTCGCAGCAGCACAGACTTCCTTAAGTCTAGTCTGTCTAAAGGTCAAGGTGTACAGTAAGTACAGAACCCAGGGGGGGCTATGGCTCCGCTTAGACAAGGAAGCAAATCTGGGTCTTTATGCAGTATAAACTGCATAAGAAGTTCTTTTACTCAGTTTTAAGTGATCCTCTAAGGCTTATAAAAGGGGAACTTTAGAGACACATCAAGTACATCTGGCTCTAATGGGAACATGCTGTTTGGAAGTGCCTTGCCAACATTATACAGGCTGTAACAACCATATTAAACCCTAGAGATATGCCGTTGATGGGAACTTGCCGCTGTCTAGCAGTTCATCAGTCCATCAGCAATGGATGGTGTAAAGGATGCATCCATAATTACTGTCTCTTTTTGATATCTGTCACTACTATTTCTAAGTAAAAAAGGTCTAAGAAAGCTCATACAATGGAGCAAACAAACATTATTCACACAATAAAAATAACCTTCATGATATTCATCATAATTCATGGCACAGTATTTAGTTATATTAAATTCATACCATAACCCAAAAATATGAAATTACCTGCAGCTGAAAGTTTGTAAGAACTATTAGGGAGTTTTGGGGAATTACTAAACGTTTACTGTAGCCTACCATTTCATCTCTAAGTATTTCTGACAAACTGGGTGTGTGAGCAGCTCAAGCCGGTTGTACTGAACCATGGCCTGCACAAACACAACAAAGATGAAAAAAAAAAAAAGGGAAAAACATTTGAAAAGTGCTAATTGTGACAGTCAAAATACTATTCTCAGAAATTACAGATGTACAGAACTGTGCAAAAGTTTGACTCTTCATAGTTTGCTTACAAAGAGACAGATTGTCTTGTATTGTTAATGTAGTCTTGAGGAATAGTTCCCCATGGGTCGTTAAGAACTTTTTTGGTTGTCATTTTGTTCAAGTTTTTGGCTTTAATTTTTTTGTCCAGTAACTGTACCTGAGCAGTTTCATAGGAATGTTTTGTGTTTTTGGCCACATAGTGACCTATGGATTCAAGAAGAAAAAAAAAATTCATGAACCAATATGAAACAGGTGCAGATTTTGACAGATGATCAGGCTGGTGATTAGTATACTGATGATACTGAATGCTGTACGGTTGGAACAGATGAGAGGAGAAACAAGGTTGCTGCTGATGTTTTTACACAAACAACCATTTTTTAAATCTATCTTTAGACAATTTGCAGCTTGTTACAGTAAAACATTTGGTCTCATTTTTTTTAAATATAAACTTGCATGATTTCCTTTAATATGAAGACATGAAGGGCCACCAAGACCTTTGCACAGTACTGTATATCTAGATTGTGAGTAACTCAGAAGCCCCAGTGGCCATCAGTAATACAACGATAAAAATGAAACAGCTCATGTGTTACTCACATTTAACGCTGACAGAGGCTGAATATGCAGGGTTTTGTCAGTTTGTAAGGATTTCCGCACATTTAATGGATCCTGAAGCCACTGGAAATTGTATGTAATCTGCCAACATAAGTGGTTACATGCAAGCACCTTATTATATTCAATGCTGTTAAAAATAAAATCCATAAATAATATTAATTATAATACTAATTATATAATAGAATAAAATAATGTAATGAAATGGAATATCCAGATAATAATGTACGTGTTTACAGTTTAATTATGCATTGTGTTTAGTGTTTATAGCAGATTAGTATTGTCTGGTTTCTTTAACTGACTTGTTTTTATAATTGCTTCATGCAATCAACATATTGTCATTGGAATACAATTAATATGACACTGTAATATACAGTATTTTACACATCTATGTGTATTGTATTTATAAAAAAATGTGTATATAATTGCACTTTTAATACATACATGGTAATCAGTGCTGTTTGGGTCATGCTCTGATTCAGTCATGCAGTGATCCAGAAGATGCTGCATGGTGAAAAATAAATTATTATATTGATTATTTATTATCAACTCCAAATGTCTGTGCACTAATGACAGATATATGATAATTATATGTGTTTGTTTTTAAATCCTTAAATGCAACAATTTATTGTCTCTCTAGTTCTTTCATTCCATATAAACTATACTTCGGGTTGTCAGATCATTCAAAATGCCATCGACTTACTGTAGTTAACCACATGTTTGTGGCAGATCATGGCAGCGGATTGCTCACTATCTGGTTTGCTCCACTCACACTCCATTGGTGTCTCACAAGGATCAATACTCAGTCTTCTTCTGTTTTGCCTCTCTATTTGACCTCTCATTAAGGGCATGTCCTCCTAAAGTTTCTCAAACCACTGGTATGCAGATGACACTCAACTCATCCTCTCCTTCCTTCCCTTAAACTCATGTTTCCACTCAGGTCTCTGCATGATATCTGCATGACATCTCATCTAGATTGAAGCTTGTTCAAGATTGAAGCTCAGCAAGATGCTTTTTTGCTTTGACAAGTGGAACAATTTACTTCCTCAAGATGACTGAACAGCTGAGTCACAGATAGCTTTCAAATAAATTCTAAAGAATGACCTTGTCCTTAAGTACTTGAATAATAATAATAATAATAATAATAATAATAATAATAATAATAATAAAACCCTCAGCAGAGTTTTTAGACTGATAGTATCAGAATGTATTTACTTCAATTCACTTGTACACTATCTTGCTCTGGATAAGGCCATTCGAAACCCACCATAAATGTGAAGGTAAATGTAGACAACATAAGGGCAAAATGTAATCATATGATTAAACTAATCTAACTGCTGATTATAGGTTATAGTGTAATCATGCTCTTAGAGTGAATAACAGCTCCTGTCATGGTTGTGACGTTTGTGAGCACAACCAGGTAGATAATACGGCTAAGAATGAAGCACAGAAAGTCCTGTTCTTCTACTCTTGTTGCGTCAAGGGAAAACAGGATAAAAATGTTTGGGTAGTGGTTATCTGGAACTCGCTGTTCTTGCAACAAGCGCGATTAGGAACATCCTCCGTTGTCCGCACACACACCGAGCATAAAGCAAAGGGGGAGACTTGTTAGCCCTTGTTCAGTGCAAACCACATGTTTTCTACAACAACTAATTTGCCTTGGCATGTGAGATGAGTCAGCATCTTCAGCTAATGTCTATAGAGGACATATGAACAATCAACATACAGCTTATGATCAGCTATAACATTTAAACCTCCCTCAATCATTGGTTCATAGACTCCACAAAACCTTTGATGGGGAACTGTGGTATCTGGCACCAGGAACATAGCAGCAGATCCTTTAAATTATGTGAGTTGCGAGGTGGGACCTCAAGGGGTCAGAGTTGTTTGTTCAGCGCATCCCACAGATGCTTGATTGGATTGAAATCTCAGAAATTAGAAAGTGAAGTCAACAGTTTGAATTTACTCATGAGTAACTTGTTGTGTTCCTCCAACCATTGCTGAACAATTTTTGCAGTGTGGCAGGGCAGGGCTGATAGAGGCTAGTGCCATCTGGGAATATCATTGCCACTTGATCTGCAACAGTATTGAGGTAGGAATACTAGTTCAATGCCAGGATACCACACAAATGACAGAACCTGTTTCCCAGCAGGAGAGCTAGCACACTGACTTTGCCGGCTTGCCTTCTTCCCGTACAACATCCTGTTCCCAACATTGCCAGGTAAGCAATGTTTACTCACCTGGCTATCCACGCGATGTAAAAGAAAAAGTAAAAATCAGACCATGACATGTACTTCCATTTCCCATTGCTTATCTTCCTGCTTCCGACAAATCAACTTTGAGGATCAGTGTTATACACTTTCTCCTGTCAGTTCTTTTAATGTTTTGTCTAATCAGCGTACAGTATACTGTATACCGTCTACTTCTGGTCCCATTTGTAAAGTATTTACCCCAAAAAATGATATACATAAAAACCACCCACCTTTGTCGATTCAGGTAGAAACTCGATTAAATCCAGCACAGCGCAGCGAGTGTAGCCCATTCTAAATTGCTGTAAAATCTCAGCTGACCTGCCATTATTCAATAACAACTTAATCAAATAATGTACAAAATGTGCACAAATTCAAGTCATTAAGTGTTTAATTAATTAATTAATTTTTGAATGATTTTTTGTGATGTTTGGTTTTACACCAAAACAAAAAAGAAAAAAAAAGGAGCTTCAAGTCAAGTAACCACAGTGCAAAATAAATAGGCTTGGTATTTACAATCAGTGCATTAGGGACTTGGATTGCTCGGCCACTTAAGTAAAAATTCTGTGTTCCAATCAGATTCCTGCATGGTTTTTAGACTTAAATCTAATACAGGGTTTTTCAGGGTCAATTGATTTATTTGGGAAAAAAAAAACTATAGCCCCTGTTCCACCAAAATGAACCAGGTGCTAGTTCATGTCTGTTGCTAGTGCCGGTTCAATGGCGAAGGACTGGAGAGTCACATCATTATGTGACTGTATACGCCTGCACTCTGTACATCTCTACTTTCCCCGGAATGTTAGTGGTGATGCCAGTGGCAATAACAGTGGCAATGCTAGCAGCAATGTTAGTGGCAATGTTAGCATCAATTAGAGTTGGAATGCTAGTCCTAGCAGCAATGTTAGTGGCAATGCTAGCATCAATTAGAGTTGGAATGCTAGTGCTAGCAGAAATGTTAGTGAGAATCATAGGGGGAATTCTAGCGCTAGTTGCAATAATAGTGGCAATGCTAGTGGCAAAAACAATGCTAGCAGCTAGCAACAACAACAATAGCAACTTTACCACGGCTTTGTAAGTATTTTTTTATACCTTTATAATTACTAGAAATCATTTGCGCTGCCCATTGCTTTATTGGGTCCATTTTTTAAAGTCAAAAACTTTTGGTTGGATGGTCCGCCATGGAACTGTTTTTATTTATTTTTTTTATTTAATTTTTTGTCTGAGGGCCAGTGCTATGACAGTCTGAAAAAAAAAAAAAAGAACTGGTTCAAAATTGGTCTCCAGCTCCGAACTAGCTCTTGAACCACCTTGGAGGAAATGGGGCTAGTATGGACTGAAAAACGAATAAATGGGGTCATATTATTTATCGTCTACTAGCTTCAAATGGTATTCCCTCAATATTCATTATTTGTTTAAGTCCTGACGTATACAATTTTAGAAAATTAAAATAACTCAATTCTGCCATAAGCAAAGTATGAAAATATAAAATATACTATTGACAATCACACTATTGATACAATGACAAACACAGGGACTGTGTCCAATTGCTATGTTTTAACAAAAAATTAACATTGAAATGTGTGTGTATGTGTGTTTTCACCTCCTATTCTCAATAGCGGCGTTAGCTACGTCTTTTTTCCCATTGCGCACAGCTTCATGGAAGAATGAGGCGTGATTATTATTGAGCAGGATCTCAGCTCCTTGGTTAAGTAAGAGCTTTACAGCTGCAACGTGACCTTCACGTGCGGCCAGGTGCAGAGCTGTGTTCTGTAAAGGGACAGCTTGGTCAAAAATAAAATCTTAGAAAATTGCCCTTATCGTAGATGTTAATGTTTGTAACCAAAGCTTGACCAAAATGTATTAAACGCAATACATTCCCAGTAGTTTGGGGATTAAATATGACATTACAGTATGGGGGCTATAATGAAATTTGTTGTTTTTGAAAGAATAAATTTTTTTTTTAATGAAATGTTAATGAAAAAAGTTGTCTTTTAAATACCATACCCCATCTTCATCTGTGTTATCCAGAAGTGTAATTTTCGCTGCCAGCAAGATAGTCATTGTTTGTGTGTATCCTTCCACTGCAGCATGATGTAAACACGACCAGCCTTTATAGTCACTGCACATTAATACACACATTTCAGAATTCATAACAATAATCACTATACACCAAAACTCTTTCTTTATTAAATATAATTTTTAGTGTGATATTGAAATGAATCAATTAATTAATATCCCAATCACTTATCATAAACAGCAAGTATTATAACATATTTACATATATAGTTTTGCCAAAAAAGTCACTGTTTATATTTAAATAAGCAAATACTTATGAACTCTAATTTGATGGAGCAAAATAACTGGTTAAATAAACAAACTAATTATAATCTGTTTGTGTAACTGTTATATAAAGGCAATATTACACTTAAGGTAATACCGCCCCCGTGCATGCAACTGCATCACAGCCGTGCTGTTATTCAGTACAACAGAACAACCTCGAGAATAATATTGCTTAAATAAACCAGCAAGCCATCAGGGTGCATCTGTGAACTGGTACCCAGCCATGCGTTGTCGTGCCAACCCTTATGGTTTTTACCTCGTTTTCATCGGATTCTGAGAAATAACTTGGGATGTACAGTAGGGATTTTGTTAAGCAATCTGAGAATATGTAAACTGAGAAACTAGCTTGCAATTAAAGGCAAACTTTATTTGCAGGGTCCATTAAAATGAATTTTTGTATGATGGAAATAATTCTGAATTAAAAGAAGCCGAGACTGAATTTCTTTTAAAGCACAGATCAATAAAAATGTTATTCTTAAAACCAGAGATGTGCTGGAAATGTGTAACGTTTTTCAAACATGCACATACTTTAGGGTAAACAGAATGAATCAGTTTGCAATTAATGCAAACGCTGTTAACATGCAACATAAATAAGTTGAGCGGCAAATGTTCATTGTGTTTTCGATTTGTATATTGCTAACATTGTGTGACCTGAGGAAGAAGTTATCCATCGCTCCTTTAGTAAACTAGTCAGGATTGGAGACAATCGCACAAGGATCAGAATCTAAAACCACAGTGTGTGTGTGTACTGCATGGTGTGCAGGGTGCCCTTTAACCAATGCTTTCTTTTTTTTTTTTTTTTCAATTACAGTATCACCATTTCAAGCAGGCTGTTGGGAATGGATAGAAGAAGGACCCACAGAAAGAAACTGCATTGCGAGCTACAGCTATCAGCTACTGCAAATCAGTTCATTTTACTGTGTGTGTGAAATGAACTTTGAGCTGTAATGTGCACAGGATGGTGTACCTCTGGAACAGCGCCCCTCTCCTGAGCAGTAGATCCACCACCTTAATGTGGCCCCCTCTAGAGGCCAGGTGGAGCGGCGTGTGACCGTTCTCATCACCCTCATTTAGCAAACGTGAGTCTCTTATCGTCTCCAAAATCCTGAGACACGTGTTTATTCGCCCGTATCTGAAAAGACGTAACATAAGTAGTACAGCGACCAGGGTTAGCTAAAAATATAATACTGTACTTTTGATCATCCATCCATCCATTATGTTTACTGCTTATCCTTGTAGGGTTGCAAGGGGTCTGGAGCTTATCCCAGGGAACTAGGGCACAAGGCAGGGTAGGCACACCCAGGATGTGGTTCCAACCCATTGCAGGGCAAAAGCCCTGCACTCACACTCACACACCCAAACACTATTGGCAATTCGGAAAAACTAATGAACCTAGAACACGTCTTTGGACTGTGGGAGGAAACTAGAGGAACTAGAGGAAGTCACTGTGTTGCCGATTATTATTATTATTATTATTATTATTATTATTATTATTATTATTATGTGAGATTCTGTCTTACTCTGCAGCAAAATGAAGAGCTGATTTTTTCTCCTTTGACTTGCGGCCCAGGGAGATTTCACACCCCAGCATGTTTTTAACAGAGTTGTGGATGCCGAGTTTGCAGGCGTAGTGTAGAGGAGTGCAGCCTTCAAAGTCCTCATCGCTCATCAGCTCCCACATGTCCTTATTCTGGAATGGAAAAAAATATATATTAATGTTGAACTAGTACTCATCATATGTTACTGTTCATCAGAGGTGGAAAGAGTAATAAACTTTTGTACTCAAGTACAAGTACTGTTACTTCAGTGACATTTTACTGAAGTACAAGTAAAGTTACCAGTATAAAAAATTACTCTGGGTAAAATTTACAGAGTTACGTTTTTTAACAGCGGGGGTGGGATGTGGGATTCTAGCGTAGTTCAAAAAAGACAAGCGGATATAACCACAAACCAGTTGTTTTTAATTGAAGGGTCACGCCTGCATAATAAAGCTGTTGCCTTTCATGTGCTTGAAATCCAAGTGGTCGCTTAAATATGGTGTGACGCTTTGATAGCAGGATAGCCGAAGGGAAAAAAGAGCTCAGAGCCGAGAATAACGTTCAGCACGAAACCTTTATCGGCCTCTTTCAGCATCACATAATTATAATCCAAAACATAAAAACGTAAAAGTAAAGAAAAGGGTAAAAGAATAGAACATTTCAGGGGTGAGCAGCACACCTGAGCTTCTACTCCGGTCTCTTCTTCTCACACCCGGGGGAGGGGCGGCAACTCTTAAAAGGGCAACATACATACAGTAATGTGGTATACAACATAGTAGTGGCCGTTACAATCGCATTTCGCTTACAGCTGGGTCCGCATCACTGGCATCTGTTTTGTCCCTCCCCATGTTCTTCCTGCCCATCAATCGCAATTGATGATGAACCAATGCAATTTTTTTTTCTTCCTCGTTGCATTATTTTTATTATCTTTGATTTAAATTCATTTATTTCTTTTACTCAGTAGCATAAAACATACTTAAGTAAAAGTAAAGTTACAGATTTGAAAAACTTCTTTAAAAAATTGAAGTACACCTCTCTATCTATCTATCTATCTATCTATCTATCTATCTATCTATCTATCTATCTATCTATCTATCTATCAGATGGCAGCTGCAGGAGCTTCTGTTCTGTTATTAATGACTATATTCATGTAGTACCTGTAAGATGTGTTCAGGTAGATTTTTCAGTCCTTTCGGTTGGAAGATGACGAGGTGCAGAAAGTTACGTCCAGTTCTGTCTTTAATCCTAAAATCTGAGCCTGGAGGGAAAAATGTACACACTCATGTTGATTTTTCTTCAAGATGGGTGTGCAATTTAAAGGCAACAAAAGTGCACATATACTGGATCTCAGCACTATGTTATACACACTAAACATCAATACTCTTGGAATGTCACATCTCCAGTCAAATTAGTGGAGCGAAACTACTGTAATCAGTTATTCACCCATTTCCATGCTGGAATTCAGGGCCCTGGATACGGCACCAATTCATTAAAAGGCACAAGCGCATCCATACACACACTATGGATGTTTTTTGGAATTGCCAGTTAGACTACATGTGATGTAAACTGAAGCGATCTGTTTTATGGTATTGTATCCTGTATAATCATGAACAAGATGCACCTATAGACAGCAAGAATGAAACGGTTTTCCATGCGCTGCTTGTTGTAGCCAGGAGTAGTGGAGTAAAACCCTTGCAGTCAACACAATCGATGTCCGCTCCCTTCACAAAACAAAAATACAAATCAATGATGGTGCACTGCGGTGAAGTGACTGTACTGCAATTATTTTTTATTCTTTATTCAAACTTAACATGAATATGATTGATATTGGTTCACCTTTGAGACGAGATATTCAGCCAGTTCCACATGATCGAATAATGTGGCTCTGTAATTACATGAAGGCAAATAAATAATATGAGGGCTGTACCGAAAGTAATGCAAAAGCAGGAATAACTTTACTGTTAACTGAGATTCAAATTGCAAATGTTGCTAGAGTAACTCTTCCTCTATGCAAAGGTCCTGCATTACTCAACATACAGCAGTCTCGGTCTCAAGCGATTCATTTGCGCCATCGTTGCGCCAATTCTTCTTCATCCATCTGTGTGTATTGCTTGATGGCGAAATCTCTGTGAACATTCTGTAACTGCGGCGACCAGGATTTTCAAAAAGGATTATATATCATTTGTATAGAGGAAGACATGCAGTATATACTCTACCAAACATATGCAATTTAAATGAGCTGTGTCACTAAAAGTTACGCACACATATTTTTGCAATATTTTCAGTACAGTTTTTAAAAATTTTTTTTTTACATGTATTGAATTCTTTAACATTTTATTTCTTTACTTCTATTATTATTCGATTTTTTTTTTACATTAATGAGAGAATTAAATGCGAAATAAATAAGGGACATACTGTAACATTGAGATTGATCTGAGGGTTCAGTACTGCACTCCCTGATACCTGTTTAAGGCTGTACTGGGTGTATCTTTGTACTGGTAGAATTTTGACACTGATCAATTAGTATTACATTTTCCCCAAATACGCGAAATAATCTGCGCTAGACTTTTAGAAACGATTCGTTTCGGGAGTCTATTATAGACTGACCTGTGTAACGGCGTCTGATTCGCCGCATCCCTGATGTTGATGATTTCATCGATCCTTCTCTTATAAGGAAGCAGCATAGCTTTCACGGCTTCCTTCGCCCCCTGTGTGCATGCGAAGTGCAGTGCTGTGGATTTGTCGCACTGTAACACACACACACACACACACACACACACACACACACACACACACACACACACACACACACACACACACACACACACATCCATGAACATAAAACAAAATCTGTGGTTCAGTCGACTCTGACTCTGAATTATTGGGCTGCATCAAGCACAAAAAAACTACATTTGCTAGTGATCATAAATATTTGAGAATCTCACCTAGAGAATGTGCAAGGTGTGAGAATGTGTCAGGTGTGTGGTGACAGTGCTAACCATATACAGTATATTATATCTCCGGTGTCACTTTGCTCTGGCCATGCCTGTTTGATTGCTTCCTAAAGATCATGTACAGACATTTGCAAGAGAATTTTGCAACTTATTTGAAATTTCATAATTTTTTAATCAACTATTTAACTATTTAATGACATCATCATGGTCTCGTGCTACTGACAGTGTGGAGTGAGATTAGGACGTTGTTCATACAGTAATATCACATGAGCTACACTTAAGTACTTCTTTTTTACCTGCAGTGTAACATTGATTAGTTCATTACATTACATCATGGTAAGTTTAAATAACTAAAAAAACAAAAGCTATTGCTGTATGGATAATTAAGTGGCAGCTTGATGTGTGCATGTCAGTGAGCCTGAATATTCCATCAAGGATGGAGATTTCTGATTATTTTGAATATACAGACCCTACAATTGTTAAAAACTGCATAGCATTGATTAAATGCAGTAAGTAAAGTGTGTGTGTGTGTGTGTGTGTGTGTGTGTGTGTGTGTGTGTGTGTGTGTGTGTGTGCACTTCTTAACCTGTTGCTGGTCCACTTTCGCGCCTTTAGCGATGCAAAGTTTGATCACTTCCGTATTTCCGCCTCGTACAGCTAAATGAAGCGGGCTGCTCTTGGATTTGTCCAAATAATTAATGTGCCTGAGGGTAGGAACACCCAACTCTTCTCCTGAAACCGAAAAAGACAGCAGCAAAAATGAAAGACATAAATTACATTAACTATTCATATGTACAATTTTATGCTCCACCATTATATTCCTTATGTCACAGTTTCTCAATCTTTTTGGTAGTCAGGGAATGCCAGAATGGATTAGTTCATGAACACTATTTGGACATTACAGCTGTCTTTCAAATCACATTAGGTCACAGTGGGCATTGCTGCCTGGACAGGAAGAACCACTGGAACATACTGTATATCATATACAGGTACTCATATACAGTTTCATATGCATATATCAATATTAACACTTTCAATATCAACTTACAGATTGATTTTATGTCTGCTTTATGTAAATTAAATAAATTACTAAAATACCAAATATGTATTTATAATTTTTACCATTGTTTATTTTAATTTAACTCACATAGTTTACTTGAATGGAAACCCTCCACTTAATTGAAATATGTTGATACATGAGCACTTTTTCAGTGTGGGTTATATACCGATCAGCCATAACGCTTACTCATTAATATTGATTATCAATTATATACCAGTAAAATGATGACGCAAAAGGTGCATCCATCCTTTAGTGAATAAAGGCCAACCCGTCTACTCTGATCCCACAAAAACCCAAATCGGGGACACCCAGAACACCCAGTGCATCACACACAGGGTCTGATTGAGCGCCCATGGAACACACAAGTCGCATCCACAGAGGTGTGGAGGTGTGGAGTCTTTCCCTGAGACAAGGAGGACCTACAGTATACAATATTATACGACCTATAATATACAATAATATAATGTTTTGCTTTGTAATCTTGTATGATAATACTGTACATGCAAACATGCTACAAAAGCTATGTGGAACTGAATCGCACAAACAGACTTGCACAGCCTTATATCAATGTAAAGTATGTAATGGGGATTTGTTTAGGGCCTTGGCCTCAAATTTGCACAGCCATGACTCATGCAAACAGTGTTTAGACTGCTGATTTTTTTTGCCTATTCCTGTTCTTTTGTTGAATTAGGCTACCTCGTCTGCGCATCCAGACAGGTCTCCAAATGTAAATCATTGCAAATCAAAAAAAATTTACATTCACCCCAAGCAGCAGCCTTTTATGTTCAAAGATTTTAAGTCATGGAGCAAATGTTTCTACTATACAGTACCTTCTCTGTTTCTAAGGTAAAGTTCTTGTACAGTATGAGCAATATGTCTGTGAACTAAAAACAAAAAACAAATCCTCCCTATTATCTACAGAGGTCCATGCAGGGTACAAAATGAGGTATGTGAACATAACGATGCATGTTCATTGTGTCCCAAAACGCACACCATACTCTCTTAATAGGCTTCATCATTTGAACCTTTACATAAGTGTGCTACGTACTGTATAGCTGCACTATTGCACAACTATGGGTCTACAATGCAATCAAAACCATGAACATCTCTTTACACCTGGCGCAATAGTCATGACTTAGAATAATGGGTATCATTTAGACAGAATCATCTTAAAGAAAATCTATGAGGCTCACCTTTTTGCAGTAACACCTCCATTGCTTCCTTGGCTCCAGAAAAGGCAACCGTGTGTATTGCATAATGTCCCAGCTTGTTCTGATGACACAGCTTTGCTCCATGTTTTAACTAGTTAAATAATATATTATGTAACTAGTTAAATAAATAAATAACCAAACAGACAGCAATTCTAAGAAGGTGAAAAAATGAATGCTGAAATTTGCTTCCAATTTTGCAATTAATGTAGATGACTAACATTTTTTTCTCTCTCAATGTGCTCATTTACCAAATGCCACCTCTAGCCTATAGGGATGGGAATCACCAGGGACCACCTGATATGATATTATTATCACGATACCTACTGTATCTATTCGATTTCTATTGCGATTCAGTAATTATCATGATTTTAAAAATCTGACAATGCAATATCAATTTCTTTTCAGTATTAGTTACAGTTCTAAAGAAACATTAACCCTAACCCTAAGTTCCGGTCTTTAACATGCATGGTTGGTTAATGCCTGTCTGATTGATTGAGGAAAGAGTAAGGCCTTCCTTCCACCCAGGGAACACAATCAATCAAGTATGATTACTTCATATAGTTTTATCTTCATACTTGGCAAATATAAAAGTTAGATGTATGGAGTTGGATGATGGTGTTAATTTTTATAGGAGAAAGATATTCACCCAAAAATAAAGTCTGTTAATTATTGAATTTGGGTGCTTCAATCAGGCCCCCTATCCCCAGTAAAGGACAATCTTAATGCTTCAGCATACCAAGACATCTTGCACAATATTATGCTTCCAAACGTGTGTTTCTATTCCAATGCATAAATCAAGGACTATAAAGAAATGGTTTGATGAATTTGGTGTGGAAGAACTTGACCGGCCCTAACACAGAGCCCTGAAGTCAACCCCATCGAGCACCATTGGGATGAACTGGAACAGAGATTGAGAGCCAGGCCTTCTCGTCCAACATCAGTGCCTGGCTTCATAAATGCTCTACAGAATGAATGGACACGAATTCCGACAGAAAGACTCCAGAATCTTGTGGACAGCTTTTCAAGAAGAGTTGAGGCTGTGTGGAGCTGGGAGACTGACTCCTTATTGAAGTATATAAATGTCATTGCAGGTTTAGTGTATCGCAAGTACAAAATAAAAAGGAAAAAATCTTGATTGATGCAAAACGTTCTTTAACCCTGAAAGAATACTGTACACTTGACTTATACTCACAAGTGAGTCGAGAGCTTCACAGTTATTGTGGCAGCATGCAAACATCACAGGTGTGTTTCCCAAATCTCCCTCCAGATTCGCATCTGTCTGACTGCAGGATAGGAGAACCTGAGACAACACAAATAACACGTGTACCAGATCAGTGTCTGTAAGTGCAATTCAGCTGTACCAGGTAACAGAATGTGTGAGAGGCATCTGAGCTGGATAACCGTGTGGGCCACCTGTACTGTATACTGTAGCAGGTAAATACCGTACGTTCAGGTGATGGAGTGTCTAGGGCTCTTTATTACCAGGTGTGAGAGTTTGTTTTTTACTCACCAGCACCAGCTGAAATGCGGAGCAAGTGATTCAGTGTTAGTGATTTATCTGTTGCAGGTAACTAAATGTCTGAGAGACTGACCTGCACCAGGTGATTGTGTTCTTTGCTGACAGCCAGGTGAATCGGTGCCATCATGGCTGTGTTTACGATGTTTGGATTGGCACCCAACTCCAGCAACAGTGAGCAGCTTGACTCCTGGTTTTTCTCCACAGCAAAATGTAGAGGAGTTTGACCTTCTGCATCCTGAACATCCAGCTCTATATAGCAGACACGCCCAAAAAAACCCGCTTGATATTAACTCATTTATGATTTTATCACTGTAGATACAGTAGCTACTTAAAATCAAGTAAAAGCCAGATAAGTAATGCATCCAACTACTGTTTGCCATAATGGACTATCCTGGGGCTGTCAATACATCAATAATATATCAGTGCTTCTACCTTGGCTTAGTGGTTAGCACTGTTGCTTTACACCTCCACGGTTTGGGTTCGATTACCGCCCCAGGTTTGATTCCCGCCTCTTTATGCATGGAGTTTGCTGTGTGTGTGGAATTTAGGCTAATTGGTGTTCCCGAATTGCCCATATTGTGCCAATGAGTGTGTGAGTACAGTATGTGTATGTGTCTTATCTGTGATGAATTGGCTCCCCATCCAGGATGGACCTCGCTTCATGCCCTAAGTCCCTGGGATAGGCTCCAGTTGGTGGCACAGTGAAATAATGGTTAGCCCTGTGACCTCGCACCTCAAGAGTTGAGAGTCCCACCTTGGATTTGTGTGTGTGTGGAGTTTGCATGGTTGGGTATTTCTGGGTTCTCCGGTTTCCTCCCACAGTCCATGCAGGTTAGGCTAATTGGTTGTTTCCAAATCTCCTGTAGTATGTGTGTGAGTGTGTGTGCTGCGATGGATTTCACAAGATGTTTTCTTTGACAATGTATATAAAATTGCATCGCATCCCGATCATGCCTTGTTGCATCAGATTTGGTGACTGGGAAGGCTTTTAAAGAATCATGTTGCTATTGACAAACTGTGTAGATACTAATGTTCTAATCAGAACAGGTGATTATTTTTTATTATCTTTTACAACTGTCCAGGGTGAACATTCAATAGCCTAAAATTCCTGTTATATGCTAAGCTGATGGTTTTTTTTTTTTTTTTGCTTTTGTAGACTGTGCAGTTCAGGATTTGGATTTATATAATGAATGAAAAACAAAAGAAGCTGGTGTATTTTATTCATTAATTCATCTTCTTTACTGCTTATCCCGTACAGGGTCGCTGGGTGCCTGGACCCTATCCCAGGAGACTTGGGGCACGAGGCGGGACAAGGTGCTAATCCACATGCTCATTTACACACTATGGACAATTTTGGAATGCCAATTCTGAAGCAAAATCTGTCTAATTACGTCGTGCCATGTAGATGTGAGGTGTAGGGAGTGATTTACAGTATGACTCACCCTCTGGTCCTGTCATAGACACAAGCAGCCGAATAATGTCCAGATGTCCACTGGCGGCAGCATAGTGTATCAGTCCGGCTCCATTTTCATCCCTGGTGCGCAGCTGAGTCGGACTTTTCCTGCTCAGGTATTCCAGAGCTGAAACATCACCTTGAACAACCCACTAAGAGAAAAAAAAAGGGGGACATTAGCATCTGGTGTCCCACACTGTGAGATGATATATAGTTGAAATCAGAGCAGTGAGGCCAAACATACACCCAGAAACCAAGCACACACTGATCAAACAGTATCAGCCCTGATGTTCATGTAAATGTTCATGTAAACGCTTGACTGCAAACACACTCACACACAAACTCACACATGACTATGCATCCTGAATGCATTCAGGCAGGTTTCCTGAACTCACTTCAAAGACGTTGGCGTTCGCCACGTTGGCCGGATCAGCCTCATCTATTACACAGCAATAGGAGATATTTTCCTTCATTGGGTTTTTCTTGGTGGAATTATTTCACAGTGCGAAGCTATTAACAAAAATAAAAACGGCACAAATGCATTATGATTACAAAAGCATAGTGAAAAAAATGTTGTGAAGCTAAAAACCCGACAAAGTGACGGTTGTACCTTCTGTGTATTTAATGCTTTATCTTTATTACACAGTAAAGATAACACCTACTGTATACTTGTTCTCGTGTCGTTCATGTAGCGGACAGAAATGCAATTAGTGTACAGTATGTAGGAAATTTAATTAGTTTCAGTTTTATACAGTTAATCTAGCTGCTTAGCAATGAACAAACAGAAGTAATAAATTGACACACTACAGTACACACTCCACCTTATATACAGTTTATAGTTCAACCCACACAATCCAGCTGCCTGTCCATGTTTATTATGTATCTAAATATATTACATAATATTGCATCCATGAGTTTATAGAGCAGATGACGGAAGAATGATTCCATATTATTAGTGAAGTTAAAGATGCTGCAGACTCATATCATAGGAAAATACAACAGGAAATGTCATGTCGCAGAATAAAGCTGCAATCCTGAACACCTCACTCACCTGAGTTTCAATCATGCAAACCTGTTCTTAATCACGCTCAGCGCCTACCTAAACAGATCCAATCTCATTGTGCAATTACTTCTCAGTGTACCCATCAATGTTATCATGTTTGTTTATTCTGCGTTTAATTCTCTCTTTGCTCATGCGGCTGTCTCGGTCCTCCATCTTGGACCTTTATAGTTCTCATGACCTTTTGCCTGATTACCTCACCATGTGTTTTCAACACTGTTTTGACTTTGTCTGCCTATGAGCCTGTCACACTATGATGAAGAGTGTCAGGTTCACAATGCATCTATCATGTTGTCACTAATTTCATACCGTCCACATGATCACTAGGCCTGATGAGATGCAACCAAGTTATTACTACTGTATATCCGCTCGCATTCGCACCACGCTCTAACTGGGCACTTATGAAGGGTGCTACCATGAGTCCTGTGTCATGTTTCTTCTCAGCCAAGGGAGCGGGCTCACTCACAATTTTGCCTAAGGACACAGCCATGAATAAAGTAACGAAAACGAAAAAGTAAAGAAAAAAACTTATTAATACATATATATAGAAAAACTATACAGATGTTTCTCAATAAATTAGAATATCATTGAAAAGTTTATTTATTTCAATAATTCAATTCAAAAAGTGAAACTCATATATTACAGACAGTAATATATAGATTACAAACTGATATATTTCAAGTGTTCATTAATAACGATGACTTACAGCTAATGAAAACCCCAAATTCAGTATATATATATATATATATATATATATATATATATATATATATATATATATATATATATACTGTATATACTGTATATATATATGCAAAGGGAGCCTTGAACACATATTCTTACTTTTCAGTAGTCAAAATTCCTGCGTTAAAAATCTTTTTTTTTAATTGGTCTTAAATAATATCCAAATTTTGTGAGAATTCAGAATTTTGGGTTTTCATTAACTGTAAACCCATAATCATCAAAATTTTGAGAAAAAAAAAGGAGAAATATACATATATCACACACACACACACACACACACACACACACACACACACACACACACACACACACACACACACACACACACACACACATCCATTTTTATTTAAATCAGATCAATCACGGAGACTGTGCTCCAAGATAAATAACAGGATATTATATTGCCTTTTCATCTGAACTTTATTTGCTTTGCTTATGTGCACTCGTATTTTGCTATATGCAAATTAAGAATTGCCCGTAAGACATTGAATTGATGGAACATCAGGTTCTGTATTCACTTATAGTTCATCATTCAATGTATAGTTCTTACTGACGGCAATTTAAGTCACATCATTAAAGGAGTTGGAATCATCGTTAAGTTTGATGTGTACACCACACATCAAAACAATTTTTACGTTTATGACTGATAAGTGTTTTTTCTTTTTACAGAAATATTAAATCTACTTTTAATTCAACATAAATCAATATCCTTGTTTCTTGTGCACATTTTGATCATCAACTAATAATCTTTTAGAAGGAGTATTTGTTTAATAGTTAATAATTTGTTAATAATCAGTTTAATATATAGAATTGTGAAAAAGTCTCACAATTGATTCATATTTTGCTTCCATGAGGAATAGTTCTCCATGCTTCCTGAAGGACTTTTTTTTACCCCTCATTTTTAGTCCAGTCCCTGTACCTGACCAGTTTTGAAGGAATGCTTTTGTTTGTAAGGCCACACAGTGATCTATGCATTCTTCAAGGAAAGACAATATGATGACAGTTGATGACAGTTGACTGATTAGTATACTGATGATGCTGAACGCTGAGTGGTTGGAACAGACGAGAGGGGAAATGAGGATGCTGCTGAGGTCGTTACATAATCAACCAATTTAGTAACTTTAGGCAATTTGGAGTCTGTCATAGTAAAACATTTATTTAATTCAATTTGCACAGTACCGTATACGTTAAATTGCTAATTTCTATCTTTTTGATGTATACAGTACATACGCCTTACAGTGAACAAAGTATAAAGAACAAACAAGATTTAAAAGGTTTGTAAAACTTTTGAAGACCTTTGTGCTGAATATGTACTGTAGAAAAGGAAATACACAAGTAGCTAAGTTGATTTAGTCTAATTTAAATGAATTGCTTATTTCAAATTAAGCATAATCAAAACTAAGTGTATCCACATTGTATTTCAGAAAAAAACAACACATTTTAAATAGCATAATATTCTTACTTACTCCTACAATTTATGAAGTTTTCAGCCACGCTGATGAAATATGATGCTTTCCGATTTGCAATGCAAAGTTAGTTAGACAATCATCTGGTGTCATCGTGAAAAAGCTGCTTCTTTACGGCCAATCATTTGATGATTTAGAACCGAATTGTCTTTCTACATACAGTATATTTGTCCTCCTTCACTTCCAAACCATCTGTCTTTGCTGTGTGTGTACCGTACAGTATGTACAGTATGATCATGTTGAGTATTCTAATGATCACAATGTCTCGACCAGATATAATGAACATGACAGGCACAAACAAAAGCCGCACACTTTACAGTCCCACAATAATATTCTGATTCAGACAGATTTCCGTATCTAACATGAATATTAAAAAAAAAAAAAAAAAATTGAAGCGTAGCAAAGTTTTTCCTACCTTGGTTTTAAGCAGTTCCAGAGTGTTATGTGTGTGTGTGTGTGTGTGTGTGTGTGTGTGTGTGTACATGTGTGTGGGCTTGTGTTTGTGTATGTGTGTGTCATTAGGAAGGTGGTTTTATACACACCGCCTTGCTTCACGGAGGTCGGATTACAGAGGCTGTTATTCTGACATCATTTTTTTCTAATGTAATCAAAAACTCTGCCGACTGGACACTAAAACAATTACAAACCAAACTATTGCCCTGTTATTGTTCTTGCTGGGGCCAAGAGGATGATCTGTGACTTCAGACGTTACAATCAGGAAGAAAAGTTGTATGATAAAGCAAATATTATCTTGTTACTACAGTACAGTAGCTGTTCCTTTTTGTGGGAAAAAAAATGACCCATATTAATACATAGTGGTGTGTTTTGAAAAAATAATGTGTCAAGCTGAATTATTATTATTTTATCGAATCGTTAGTGTAATTACATGATAAATACGTCTGTGAAGATTCTCAGTCATCCAGAATGTATGAGGTTACATGATGATATACAGTATGATGAATACAATGTATGAGTGGGGGTGACTGGAAATGAATTATCAGAGCTAAGCCTTTCTATAACTCACTTCATATACAGCATCTATTTCAGAATGTTTGCATTTAACAGATATCTTTAATAGGCAGCACAGTGGTGTAGTGGTTAGCACTGTCACCTCGCACCTCCAGGGTCCAGGTTCGATTCCCGTCTCTGTGTGCATGGAGTTTGCATGTTCTACCCATGCTTGGTGGGTTTCCTCTGGGTACTCCGGTTTTCTTCCCACAGTCCAAAGATCTGCAGATTAGGCCAATTGGCATTAATGAGTGAATTTGTGTATGTGTGTGTGCCCTGTGATGGATTGGCATCCTGTTCAGGGTGTACCCTAGAACCGTACTCTAAGTCTCCTGGGATAGGCTCCAGGCCCACGTGACCCTGAATACAAGATAAAGCCGTATAGACAAATGACCCAAAAGTCAGCTTGAACCCTCGAACCGCCTGCTCCACAGCAGCACCTCAGTTACTGTAAGGAAAATGCTTGACCAAATAATGGAATGACGGATTTGGGCTGGGATCAAGTTCTTTCTAGTAGACTGTAAATTCCTGCAGACTATCAGTGAAAGCTGTGCCATGTGTTTAAAAAGTTGAGGGGACTATGAGTGAGAAATAATTTATTCTATCTAATATCTAATATTTATTCTATCTAATAATTTTGGGATTTTGCTCTGGAGGATGGCAAGCAGTTAGTCGGCTGTGTTTGTTTAGGTCCAGAAGAAGGAACAAAGACACACGTCTCACTTTAGCTGTTTTAGCACTGCTGTGAAATCCCCATGCTGCCGGTGCTGACTGATGTTAGCGAGCGCCCCATTGCATGCGCAGGGGTAAAAAAGCACATGGATTCCAATCAGCCCATCATCATTCAAGTCGCATGGTCACCTGTTGGATCTGATCTGAAAACCATTCGGGTAAAAATAAATAAATGGGATTGAGTCATTTTAGGCTGGTAATGTTAACTTCTAATACAAATTTTCTGTCCCACATCATTCTTATTAGTCCAGTATCACATCTATCTATTATCAGGTATGATAATAGTTAACCCAGCATGACACTTCACATTGCATCACAATGTACTAGATACTATACATACAGTATATAAAGTATATAACACCAATTAATCTCATTTTTATTAATAAAAAAAATTCTGCAGACTCCTGAATGTTTCAACAATAACAACAACAACAACAAAATATTTTCCTCCACTAACCGGACTTCTCATACATACATGCAGAAGTGGGTGGATAGTGCATTCCTCAGCTGGTGTAGTGGTTAGCACTGTAGCCTTGCACCAGCAGTGTCGAGGGTTCGAGTTCCACTTTCGGGTCTGTGTGTGTGGAGTTTACATGTTCTCCCCATGCTTGATGGGTTCCCTCCAAAGACACACAGATTAGGTTAATTGCCATTTCCAAATTGCTTGGAGTGTGTGTGCTTGCACGCTGCAATGGATTGTTACCCTGTCCATGTACCATGTACCCCGTCTAGTCCCCCGAGTCCCTTGGCATAGGCTCCGGAGCGCTTGTGCAACCTGTAAAAGGATTGAAAATGACTGACATTGCATAAGCTTTCAGAGATGTCTGTTGATTGGGAATTGGGCACACATGACAATTAGGTAGAAAAAATATTTTGTTTCAGTTACAAAGCAGTTGCCATGGAAACCGAAATGAAGGGATGCTCCACCTGTGTAAGCATTATCTGATAAAGCTGTCCTTGACCATTTAGGAGAGCCATGTAAACTTTGTCTTAGCTTTTAAATTCTAGCATTCTAGCATTCTACTGTAATTGCCTTAATCTACATTTTAAGATGGAGTCTATGCCTATTGACAGTCATATTCCAGGCAGAAGAGTCGTATCATATTACATGCCATTATAGTACATTATATTGTCTAAGTGATACAGTAAATTATTTCAAAGAGGAAAAATACATATTCTAATACTTTTATCTTTGTTATTCTATGTCCTTGAAATGCTACAAATGCAAATATTCCTTTCAGATTTATGTTTTTTGCGGATCTAATTAAAAACATGAGCAGATTGACAAGGAAACTGTCAGGGGTAACCCCTAGAGGGCGCCTAGCGCCCAGAGAGCTTGTGTTTTGTAGTTCCTTTCTGTTTGACTTCAGTCCCCATTATGCACCTTGGCCAGGTGACGTGGGCGCTCACCTGAACCGAGTTGCTCATTAGTTTTATTATATATAGCTTGTTTCAGTTCTAGTTGTGTCTTGCATCTGTTCATTTAACCTATTATATGTCTGTGAGTTTATTTCGTGTTTCCGGTAGCCTTTATACGTGTTTTGTTTGATTTCCTTGTTTCTGGTATAAATAAACATCATTTCCTTTAAAACATGGACTTCTGCGTTTATGCCTCGCTATCCGATTCGTGACAGAAACATGAAGGGGCATTTCCAAAATTCCAAAAATTGCCTGCGTGCTTGTTCACTTTGTTCTTAAGAAACAGACAGCAGAATAAGAGCAGTACTACTGTATTGTATATAAAATGATAAAGCAGAAAATGATGGCTGTATTGTTTTGCACCATGATAATAAACACATTGTTCAGCTGAATGGGGTCGGCATTTCTGCTGAAAACACGTCTACAAACGGAGGAGTTGTGATTTTATTATTTATGGTCACAGAAGGCAGACGGCCAAAAGTTAGAGTCCAATGTGTTTCTATTTATTTATTTTCATTTATGTTAATGCGTCAATTTAATTACACAATAGAGAACAATGACCCCACATGCCCTCAGCATCTGTATGATTAAAAACTGTGAGAGATGTTAGGAGGTCTTTTAACGAAGCTCAGTACACATGGGCACACAGATGCTACTGTACAAATTTTCCGTCTCCTGCAAGGTCGAATAGGTTTCATATTTTAAACATCATTTAAACATTTAAGTTGTTTTATTGGCCTTGTTGCTTTTCAGATCACAGCATGGTTTTGTGCAGAGTATGTTTGTCATCTATTAAAACACAAAGTGTGTACTGACATTTTAACACAGCTTTAATACAGTAGTTGGCCAATGCTGTCAAGATACAAATTAAACAACTGTTGCACACAGTTGGGGACATAAAGAAATTAGTTCAGTCATAGAAAAAAGTAAAAAAAAAAAA